>SJYC01100710.1:0-29977 GCA_006408675.1 Madoqua kirkii
AAAAAAAAAAAAAAAAAAAATCAAACCCAACAATAATCTCCCCACCAAACAAAAAGACCCCAAAACAAACCACTAGAGACACTGACAGTTATGTTTTATTTCTTTATTTAAAAAAAAATGTATCAAGTAGTTTTGAAATGTGCTTTCTTAAAACTTAATGGAGTGAGATGCCAAGGCATCTCATCTATGCCTTGGCAAACTGTCACACTCATTTCCAAGTTTGAATCACCTTCCAAAATTTTATCTTTTAACAGTCAATGTCACGATACAGTTCTGCAAATTCCTTCAACGTTAAGTTGTTCAACATCACTTTTTTTGAGACGCATTTATTGTTTACAAGTGCTTTCCTACGTGAAACTTCACTAAGTTCTGCCTCCTACAGGCCTACAACTGTTTCTTGAATGGCAACAGTGTCAACACTCTCACGGTCATCTCTATCTTCTATCTCCATTTACATCCCATCCAAATCCTGCAGTTTTCCCACAGTACAGCCTCTCACTACTGCAAGGACTGCCTGTAATTCTTGGAATCTGAGTGCACATTCCACAGTAACATCTTTATTTGCGTTTGTAGCTTCACTAGGTAGTTTAACATTAGTTTGTGTTGACTTTGAGGAGAAACCAGCCTTTAATGGCAGTAAATAGGTGTCCTTGTAATTACCATTTCCTTCAATATAGCAACTAATTTCAATGCCAAACTGACTGGTATTTGGTATTTGTTCTTGATTACACTACAAAGGAGAAGTAAAGGCTTCATTTCAACCATAAGCGGCTTTCTGTTCTTGGTGAAATTTTACATTAAAAGATGTTGAACCAACTTTACCTTTCTTTTATATTCATCAGACTCTTAAAATGTGGCTTGTACTGTAGCTTCATGTAGGTCATAGTATCATCCTACATTTGCTTTGCAGTGGCCATTTTCAAAGCTTCTAACATTAATTTGACCTATAGTGTTAATCATTTTTCATTTCTTTGTAGTTCAGTCATATATATTGACCAATTCCCTCTTCTGATTATCCGTTTTTGTAAAATGTTCCATGGGCTTATCACTGGGAGACAAGGAGGCAACACAGTTGCATGCTTTGCTATCTGTGTAACTAATAGATGTTCAATGACCAAGACTTTGAAAGAAGTGATGTAACTGAATCCATTCTTGATGTACACCTTTTCTTTGCATAATGATTCTGGAATAAAGAGCCATAGCCAAGTTTATGCGATAATACACAGTTAATATTGTGACAACTAAAACTTCAGCTGTGTTGTTGTGGGTCAGGTGCTGTTTAACTACCATGTGAAAAGATTCACGCATGTTGCCGTGGTGCAAAGGACCTGTATCTAAAAAATAAAAACTTGTGTTGGTAATTCACAAAATAGTCAACTTTTAACCCAATTTAGTTAACTACTAGCCAAGCCAAATTCTAGATCAAATAAATAAAACTGAAGTTTTTCTGAAATGAATGTTAATTCTAAGACTCTGAAATACTCACTGAAAGAATGTTTGGAGATAATGTTATATAGAATCCTTCAAATAAGTATTTGCAGACAATCCAAAAACACCCTTTAGAGTGTTTAAATTTATTGAGAATTTAGAGCCCTTCCCTTCCTTTCAGTAGTCTTAAGGACTGCAAAAGATTAAAGTTCTGGATAACTGTACTGTTGTCCAGATTGTAAAACTTCACAATCACAAGGCACAAGACCATATGTGTATAAAATTCATTGAACAGCAGCCAGTACTGTGTTTACTTCTGGAAAACAGTAGCATCCAGCCTATTAATGTTTAAATTCTGTTTTTGAATGCGTTAATTTCATATATCTTATCACTAAGGGCCATAAAAGTTTATATCAAACTTTAAGAAATAGAAAATTAACTTAGTTAAATTTGAGAAACACCCCAAGATACCATGCCTAATTCATAGCAGGTTAATCTGGTATTAGGTTTGAGATTCTCAGCTCTGACTACCTGCCTATCTACTGTTCTTGAACAAAGCTCAAGTAAAAGGATGGTCATCCCTCAGTATACCAAAGAATTATTTATAGAATATCCAATAATTCAACGAATTTAAACCAAAGAATATATGACCTCTAAGAATTTCAGGGCCTGAAAGAATTATATCATTATTTTTTTAAAAAGATGAGTATTAAGGTTTAAAGTCCTGCCACCTGCCCCTCACCACCCAATAGCCTCTCCTGAGTCAAATGAAAATTTATCTTTGAAATAATATTTTTTATCTTTGAAAGCTGAATGAGGAAAATTTTTAATTAAATATCCACATTATGCTCAATACATAACAAAATCCAATGTTTTTCTAAAATTATCTTAAAAAAAGATAAGTTTATAAGCTTCTTACCTTATATAAATCTTCAAATTATTGATAAATCTCACACAAGGTGTTCTCTAAGAAAAACACCCTTCAATTTTATTCCTAAAATGAAAAACATTTACAGGCAAATCAATGTACAAAAACCACATCTTAACTATATGCACGATGATTTTCTTTTCTTCATTATGTCCTCATTCACATACGTTAATCACAACAAATCATGATGTGAACAGCAGTGGGAAAGTTTAATCATTGGAATTTGTACTTATTTTCAACTTAAGCTCTAGTTTTAAGTTTTTATTGCTTAGCTCCCTTTTAAAAATACATAAACGCACATTTCTATAGTTTTCCATTTTCGCATGTAGAACAGATAAGACTTCCAATTTTACTATGACTGGAAAAAATTCATAACAAAGATAATTTCAAGCATGTCACTTGGTTAGCTTATGCTAACTTGGAGGTGTCTTCTCAACATTAACCCTAATATTGGAAGAGTACCCATACCTTCCTGACCTGCATATAGGTTTCTCAAGAGGCAGGTCAGGTGGTCTGGTATTCCCATCTCTTACAGAATTTTCCAGTTTATTGTGATCCACACAGTCAAAGGCTTTGGCATGTCAAAAAAGCAGAAACAGAGGTTTTTCTGGAACTCTCTTGCTTTTTCAATTATCTGCAAGGAGATCCAACCAGTCCATCCTAAAGGAAACCAGTCCTGGGTGTTCATTGGAAGGACTGATGCTGAGGCCGAAACTCCCATAATACTTTGGCCACCTTATGTGAAGGGTTGCCTCACTGGAAATGACTGATGCTGGGAAAGACTGAGGGCAGGAGAACGGGATGACAGAAGATGAGATGGCTGGATGGCATCAACGACTCGATACACATGGGTTTGGGTGAACTCCTGGAGTTGGTGATGGACAGGGAGGCCTGGCGTGCTGCGATTCATGGGGTCGTTAAGAGTCGGACACGACTGAGCGACTGAACTGAACCCAGAGCTTAACACATCCCCAAACTGGTTATGCCTCGCTCTGTGTGTAATGTCTTTGTTATCAGACAAGGTTTCCAATGATCAAAAACACTAAAAGAGGAAAACTGGGAGAGTCATTTCTGCTAACAAAGAACTTTCAAGCAGTGATGATGGGAAAAGATTCAAAAGATTACAAGTCTCCAGAACTAATTAGAATTCTGCCTATTTAGAACATTATGCAGAGAAGGCAATGGCACTCCACTCCAGTACCCTTGCCTTGAAAAATCCCATGGACAGAGGAGCTTGGTAGGTTACAGTCCACGAGGTTGCTAAGAGTCGGACACGACTGAGCGACTTCATTTTCACTTTTCACTTTCACGCACTGGGGAAGGAAATGGCAACCCGCTCCAATGTTCTTGCTGGGAGAATCCCAGGGATAGTGGAGCCTGATGGGCTGCCGTCTATGGGGTTGCACAGAGTTGGACAGGACTGAACCGACTTAGCAGCAGCAGCAGAACATTATGACTGCTTAACAAAGTCTATATTTTACTCATTAAGAGGGACAGAGTCCAGGGCGGCAGCGAGCAGCAGAAAGAAAAGGACATATACTCACCCTTTGGGGAAAATGGGCAAACTGCTCTAATTCTGCTGCTGCATATTTGTATTTTTAATCCATCCTATCTCTAATATTTCTGTAACTGCCTACAAGCAATCAGACTACATTCCTTGAAATACTCTAAATAGAAATTTCAAATTTTCCAAGTCATTCTTCACCCCAAGCAAAATAATAAGGCAAAGGATACACAATTTCTATCTACAGTTTAGTGTTACTGAGTTTCTCTAAACACTTCCACCTAGGAGGAATTAGGAGAGGGGAAATGGGTCCAACAACAGTACTGAAAGTATTTAATTATGTGGGCTGCCGTCTATGGGGTCGCAGAGCCGGATACGACTGAAGCGACTTAGCAGCAGCAGTCAGGCTCCAAGGTGGTCTCTGATGACGCCTCCCTCTTGGTAGTCACACCTTTGTATAGTGCCCACCTACACCACACTAAGGCCAACAGAACAGGGCAGAAGTGATGTCATTGTCATTGTCAAGTGAATTTTTTTAAAAAGGTATTAAAAGACAAGCTTCCATCTTGGCCCTTCTCTTAGACCAGTCCCTCTGGGGAAAGCCAGCTATCACGTGGTGATAGCAGCCCATGGAGAGGCTCACATGGTGAAGAAGAACTGAAGCCTTCAGCCAATAGCCATCAGGGAATGGAGGCTTGCAAACTGAAGACAGTCTGGAAGCTGATGTCTGTCTTCTACCTCCTTTCCTTACTGTTTGATCAGTGTTTGTTTTAAATTGTCAAATATTGAGCAATAAACACTAATCGAGAAGGTCAGAAGTGAAGTGAAATGAAAGTCGCTCAGCCATGTCCGGATCTTTGCAACCCCAGGGACTATACAGTCCATGGAATTCTCTAGGGCAGAACACTAGAGTGGGTAGCCTTTCCCTTCCCTAGGGGATCCTCCAACCCAGGAATCGAACCCGTCTCCCGCACTGCAGGCGGATTCTTAACCAACCAAGCCACAAAGGAAGTCCCAGAAGGTCATAATCCATATCTAAAAAAGTAAAACGTACAACTTGTGAATTAGCTGAAAAGGTCTAAAATTCATGGGCAAGGATCAGATTCAGAACTGACTTTATACTCAGTCACCAATAATTTCAAAACCCCAAGGCCTTCTGAAGAACAAAAATCCCCAGAGAACCAACAGGAAGAAAAATTCAGGGAGAATATGTCAGTTACTACATTTTATTATATCAGGATGACAAATAAATGTAAAACTAGCTAAAAATCTGACAAAAAGATAGGTATTCAATAAGGAAGATACCAGTCCTAGAAGGCAAAGCCTCTATTTTTGCTTTCATAGTTGAGAAAAATGTGTTAAAAACAAAAAATCGTGCACATACAAAACATTTAGTACAACTCAATAAGCATTAGCTGTTACTAATTTTTCCCCAAGTAAGCAATTAATGAGATTTTATAACATAAAACAAAAGGTTAGATTTCACTCAACCCTTTAGAAATATATGTTTTCCTTGGACAATCCTCCCCTCCACTCGGTGCTTTTGTACCAGGAATACTTAATATGCTAAAAAAAGAAAGATAACCTCCCCTGCAGTTTTAGTAATTCTCTTCCAAGACCCAGGAATCTTTTTCCAACATCTTCAAGAATACAATTCCTGAAAAGAGATATTTTATTTCAAATTATTTTTTGCACTGGTTAATGCTTTCTACAGATAATATCTTTAATACAGCTTACATATCCTCATTCATGTATTCAGTAATCACATAAGTTCATTATGTGAACAGCAGTGAAAACGTTTAATCATTGGATATGAAGCTATTGAAGGAAGCAAAGATATAATCAAATGATTAAATCGAGAACTTCAATGTGACCAGGAAAAAAAATGAAAAATAGCAACAAAAAGTATATAAAGCTTATTAGCAAATTTAAAAATACATAAATACAACTCAACATCAATGAATCCACTTATAAAGGATTGCATGCAGAGGGTGATTGCAGCCATGAAAATTAAAAGACGCTTATTCCTTGAAAGAAAAGTTATGACCAACCTAGATAGCATATTCAAAAGCAGAAACATTACTTTGCTGACTAAGGTCTGTCTAGTCAAGTCTATGGTTTTTCCAGTAGTCATGTATGGATGTAAGAGTTGAACTGTGAAGAAGGCTGAGCGCAGAAGAATTGATGCTTTTGAACTGTGTTGTTGGAGATGAGACTTTTAAGAGTCCCTTGGACTGCAAGGAGATCCAACCAGTCCATTCTGAAGGAGATCAATCCTGGGATTTCTTTGGAAGGACTGATGCTAAAGCTGAAACTCCAGTACTTTGGGTACCTCATGTGAAGAGTTGACTCATTGGAAAAGACTGATGCTAGGAAGGATTGGGGGCAGGAGGAGAAGGGGACGACAGAGGATGAGATGGCTGGATGGAATCACTGACTCAATGGACGCAAGTCTGGGTGAACTCCGGGAGATGGTGATAGACAGGGAGGCCTGGCGTGCTGCGATTCATGGGGTCGCAAAGAGTCGGACATGACTGAGCGACTGAACTAACTGACTGAACTATCCAGAAGCACACTAAGAATACCCACAGCAGCGACCCCCTGTGGCTGTAAAGTAACTTGGTTACTTTCATTGAGCAGGTGTGTATTTAAGTCAATTGTTCCCCAATACTGCAGTTTTCTGAAAGCCATCTGTAATAAATAATTAGATGGATACTGTTAAGACTTTGAGAGCCACATTCTCATGAACTAATTCAGCAGGAAAGAAAAAAATCCCTTCTTTGTACTCTGATGCTGAACTGGCAGCTCTAGCTTAAGAAAATGAAAAATGAGTGCCTGCACCTGGATTCATATAGGAGCAGCACCCACTTCTGTGCCCAGCTCTCAGCAGGTTAGATTATCCCTGGACCCATCTTAACAGCAGCCGTTTCGCCCAGGGCTCTACTTCCATCAGAAATGTCCAACACCTGCAAGCATTGCTCTTTTAATACTCCATAACAGTAACTTTTAAGTTTCCATTTAAAGTTATCTTTAATGGGTTGAAAGAGCATAAGCATACTTTGCTGGTACCAACACTTTTTCAGGTCAGTTCAGTCGCTCAGTCGTGTCCGACTCTTAATGACTCCATGAACTGCAGCACTACTTCCATCAGAAATGTCCAACACCTGCAAGCATTGCTCTTTTAATACTCCATAACAGTAACTTTTAAGTTTCCATTTAAAGTTATCTTTAATGGGTTGAAAGAGCATAAGCATACTTTGCTGGTACCAACACTTTTTCAGGTCAGTTCAGTCGCTCAGTCGTGTCCGACTCTTAATGACTCCATGAACTGCAGCACTGCCAGGCCTCTCTGTCCATCACCAACTCCCAGAGTTCACTCAAACTCATGTCCATCGAGCCCGTGATGCCATCCAGCCATCTCATCCTGTCGTCCCCTTCTCCTCCTGCCCCCAATCTCTCCCAGCATCGAAGTCTTTTCCAATGAGTCAACTCTTCGCACGAAGTGGCCAAAGTATTGGAGTTTCAGCTTTAGCATCAGTCCTTCCAATGAACACTCAGGACTGATCTCCTTTAGGATGGACTGGTTGGACCTCCTTGCAGTTCAAGGGACTCTCGAGTCTTCTGCAACACCACAGTTCAAAAGCATCAATTCTTCAGCACTCAGCTTTCTTCACAGTCCAACTCTCACATCCATACATGACCACTGGAAAACCCATAGCCTTGACTATATGGATCTTTGTTGGCAAAGCAATGTCTCTGCTTTTGAATATGCTATCTAGGTTGGTCATAACTTTCCTTCCAAGGCCTGAACTGAATACTACATAAGCATATTATAATGGAAAGCAACTGTGAACAATACCTTGACATGAATCTTTTCAGCCAAAATCTGGATTAAGTAACAAGGGAGAAAGAACAACCTTGCTTGGAAATGTTTGACTCATCCTTGCAGCTAGAAACAGAAATAAAAAAGTTAGGAACATTTGTTTTCTTTAATGAGCCTCCAACGTTAAACAGGAAAGATGCTGCCTAATATACTAAGGACCTCTTCAAACATACAAAATAGAAAGTACACCTCACCTTGGCTCCATTTCGTTTCTTCTGTAAAAACTGAAGACTCATACCATAAACATAAAGAGCTTATAAAAGGACACCGTTCTAAGATCTTCTCACTCCTGAAAACTATCCATGATGCCTCACATCCCAAGCAAAACAATTTCACTGCCCCCTCCCCTGCCCCTCTTAGTACTTCTACTGACGAGTCCTTACTAGACTGTGTGCTTCCCCCCAAAGCCCCAGAACCGTCTTACCTTACCTCCTTCGTAATTTCCATTGCGGCAAAGGATCTTGCAGGAAAGAGCTCGCTGAATTAAAAACCGACTTATCTTGGTGTTAAATTCTCATTAAATCCTGAGGCCACATACCTACTCTACCAATAGCTCCGACATTATCTCCGCATCACATAACTGCAAAATAAAATGCAAGAAAATGACATGCCTCCCATTAATTTATTTGGGTCCTAATTTTGCCTTCAATATTTCTAGGGCGCCACGTTCATCCTTTCATAGCCCTCCCGTCACTTTCAGATCTCGCACCTTGAGATCTATCGGCATGCCTCTGGATTCGCCTCAACTATTGTCCTGCCTCTCCCCCTTGGCATTCTCTGGCCGAGCCTCGGAAGAAGCGCGATGGCCCTAGATTTCACCAGGCCGAACGAAAAAGAGCCCATTGCAGCGAAATATACTTATCACCCTCCAACGAGGAGCGAGGGCAGGCCCAGAGGTTGACTAATACCCCCCGGCCTTTCCAATTGGCTGCTGCGACGTGACGTGCTCTGCGATTGGCCACGGCGGCGAGCGCAGCGCCCGCGGAGAGGCAGGGCGGGAGCCAAGGAGCCTTAAAAGCCCGCCTTTCTCAAACAAATAAAGGCGGTAGCTGCGGAGTCAGCGGGCGGAGCTAACTAGACCGCTACTCATGGTGTCGCGGGAACGCCGCAGGTGGAGTCCCACGTAGCGAGAAGATGACTCGAAGTTGCTCGGCAGTGGGCTGCAGCACCCGAGACACCGTGCTGAGCCGGGAGCGCGGCCTCTCTTTCCACCAGTGCGTGAGAACAGCCTCCGCGCTAACTCCCAGCAGGGCCGGGCGGGCTGCAGGCCACGGGAGTGGGGGCGGGGCCGGGTGGAGCGTCACGCCGTCGACGTGCCGTGCGGAGCGTGGGGCGGGGAGGGCACTGGGCAACCGGGAGGGTAACGCTCGGATTTGTCATCCTCAAAGTTTGTCTGCGGAGTGCGTGTTTTCTCCTTGCCTACCGGTGCCCAGTAGCTTGCCTCCCGGACCCCAGTAGCTTTTAGCAGGAGTTACTCTAAAGGAGTCCTGCTGCCTTTCCGCCGTCGTATTGAAGAGAGGAGAAAGGAAGGCAGTTCAGAAGAGCTGTTGAAGGCGTGCGCTTTCTTTAGTGTGTGTCCTGCTTGGGAGCATGAGTACAGCTGCGTTTGTTACGGAATAGAGCTCGCCTCCCTTCTCGCTCCGGTTGGCAAATCCAATTTACTGACGGCGGGCTGTGGTGAAGGAAAGTCCAGCGTTAATTGCAGGGTGCCAAGCGAGGGGAATGGATAGATGGTGTGGAAAAGTTGTGAACTCCCTGATGGCTTTTAGGTTTTTTCAAAGCGGCGTTCGGGATGAGGGCTGCAGGGTGCGTGACGATATTGAGTGAGGGTAACAGGTTGGTGTTTGGAGAAGCTGAATCATCAGTTTTCTGGTTGTGGTTAGACCTCTGGTTGCAAACCTGAGGTCTAGAAAGGGCTTGTGATCCGCAGGTAGTCACCATTCTTCACCTGGGTGGGGTTTAGTTTTTACAGAACTACCTAAAGATAGCCAAAATGTTGTTATGTGTATCCTTTGAGGAGGAATTGGGACTGTTGTGTTGTCACTGAACTATTTATTGTTCAGGCTATCTGGTTTAAGTGCTACTTTTCTGCTTTTCCTGACTTCCCTAATTAGTCATTGCTTTGATCTACTCTTTGGAACTCAGAGAAGGCCTGGGAGACTGAATTCCACCATCCTCCCTCCCCCCACACACATACACAACACCCCGCTTTTAAAAATAAGAAACAGGAGGCACAGGGCTTTTGTACCCGGGAGGGTTCTGCAGGCCCTTGTTTTCAGATTTTAACTAGTACTGTGTGTCATTACCAGTTGCTCAATATCACTAGCCCAGCTCTACAAGCCACGTCCAATTCTGGCTGTATTTGGTCATGGCAAGGACGTTTGGCACAAGAGTGGGGTGTGTTTTCAGACCGATCAAATTTGAACCCACATTTGTGGGACAGTCTGGTAAAGGTCACTGAAATTAATGCGAGGTAGAAAACGTGGGTAGAACAGATCCTCTAAGAGGGAAAGAAATGTATGGTATTTTTTAAAGTGGTAGCCTGATAAGGCAATATGATGAGGTAGAGAGTTAGACAAAAGTAGACAAAGGACTTTTATGAAAAGACCAAAAAGAACTGTATGGGATGAGTGGTTTTTGAATTGGACCTTGAGCCCTATCTAGATTGGAGGGTGGGGTGGATAGAGGATAGCATTTAAATAGAAATAGCGTGGAAAAGGGCTTCCCTGATGGCTCTGATGGTAAAGAATCCTCCTGCAATGCGGGAGACCTGGGTTTGATCCCTCAGTTGGGAAGATCCCCTGGAGGAAGAAATGGCAAACCACTCCAGTATTCTTGCCTGGAGAATCCCCATGGACAGAAGAGCCTGGCGGGTTACAGTCCATGGGGTCGAAAACAGTTGGACACAACTGAGCAAAGAAGCAGAGCAAAGAGCACAGCATAGAGCACAGCATGGGAAAATAAAAGAATGGGAAGTGAAGATGCAGAAGCTGGGCAAAGTAGTTTGGAAACAAATTATCTAAAAACATGTCAAGTTAAGGAGTTTCAACTATGTCCGGTAGGCCTTTTGTAGTGTTGCTTATTTTTAAGGAAGTCCCTTCTTCCAGCTAAGCTGCTATAATTGTATCCTTCTCTGAGATTTGTTTCCATCACTTAGTTCTTGTGCTAGTTTCATTTTAAACTGCTCTCTGTGCTGGTTACTTGCCTAAAAACACTGAGCATACTTGAATTACTACCACTTTCGAGTATACACAAACTCTCGAACCTTTGTACACCTCTGCACTACCCTACCACTCTCCTTCCATTTACAACCAAGTTCCTCGAAACAGAAGCCTGTGCCTACTTCTCTAAGTCTTGTTGACTTATCAACCTACCGCAGCCAGGTATCTGTCCACACCCACTGACTGAGGGTTATCGGTAATCTTGCCAAACCTAAATGAGCAATTCTATTAAGTCTTTCTCTTGCTCTGTGTAACTTTAATCATACAGGTCACTACTTGAAACCCACACCTCCGTTGGCTGTTCCTGACATCCTCTCCCTAGTTCTCTCCCTTTTCTTTGATTTTTTTCTCAGTGTTTGCTGCCCTGTTTTTCCTGTGCCTTTTCCCTAGATTCTTTAAATAAGGAAGAACTCCTGTATTGCTTTTATTTGTTTCATATGTTGAGGACCAAAGCAGGACCTGCTTAATTAAAAAAAAAAAGTGGTGGGGAATGAAATTATTACACTAGTGTGCTGTGACTCTTCCAGCCTGATTTCTTCCCCATTCATTTCATTTTCTAGATTAGTGAAGTGAAAGTCACTCGGTCGTGTCTGACTCTTTGCAAGCCATGCCAGAATACTGGAGTGGGTAGCCTTTCCCTTCTCCAGGGGATCTTCCCCACCCAGGAATCAAACTAGGGTCTCCTGCATTGCAGGCAGATTCTTTACCAACTGAGCTATCAGGAAAGCCCTCATTTTCTAGATTCCTGGGAATTATGTTTCTAAAATACAAATTTTATCATGCTAGCTCCCTTAGGGAAGTGTTTTAATCACTCGGGCTCTTTACTGCCTAAAAAGTAAGAGTCTAAGCTCCTCTGTGTAGCCTTTCCTCTATACCTCTGTTCCAACCTAAATACATTCCATCTGTACTTCTGTTAATGGTACATGTGAGCAGAATTAAACACAGTCTATGTAGGAATGAGGAGTTGTCGGCCTTCCTGACAGCTAGAAAGTTGTAAGGAAGACAGGAAAGAATAGAGAGGGGAGGAGGAGTTAGAATACTGTGGTGTAAGTCCTAGTGACAATGTAACACTCGTCTACAGTAGTTCAGTTCAGTCGCTCAGTTGTGTCTGACTCTTAATGATCCCATGAATCACAGCACGCCAGGCCTCCCTGTCCATCACCAACTCCCGGAGTTCACTCAAACTCATATCCATCGAGTCAGTGATGCCATCCAGCCATCTCATCCTCTGTCATCCCCTTCTCCTCCTGCCCCCAATTCTTCCCAGCATCAGAGTCTTTTCCAGTGAGTCAACATTTCACATGAGGTGGCCAAAGTATTGGAGTTTCAGCTTTAGCATTAGTCCTTCCAATGAACACCCAAGACTGAGCTCCTTTAGAATGGACTGGTTGGATCTCCTTGCAGTCCAAGGGACTCCCAAGTCTTCTCCAACACTGCAGTTCAAAAGCATCAATTCTTTGGCACTCAGCCTTCTTCACAGTCCGACTCTCACATCCATACATGACCACTGGAAAAACCATAGCCTTGACTAGATGGACCTTTGTTGGCAAAGTAATGTCTCTGCTTTTGAATGTGCTGTCTAGGTTGGTCATAACTTTCCTTCCAAGGAGTAAGTGTCTTTTAATTTCATGGCTGCAATCACCGTCTGTGGTGATTTTGGAACCCAGAAAAATAAAAGTCTGACACTGTTTCCACTGTTTCCCCATCTATTTGCCATGAAGTCATGGGACCAGTTGCCATGATCTGTTTTCTGAATGTTGAGCTTTAAGCCAACTTTTTTTCTCTCCTCTTTCACTTTCATCAAGAGGCTTTTTAGTTCCTCTTTACTTTCTGCCATAAGCGTGGTGTCATCTGCATATCTGAGGTTATTGATATTTTCCTGGCAATTTTGATTCCAGCTTGTGCTTCTTCCAGCCCAGCGTTTCTCATGATGTACTCTGCATATATAAGTTAAATAATCAGGGTGACAATATACAGCCTTGATGTACTCCTTTTCCTATTGGGAACCAGTCTTTGTTCCATGTCCGGTCCTAACTGTTGCTTCCTGACCTACATATAGGTTTCCAAGAGGCAGTTCAGGTGGTTTGGTATTCCCATCTCTTTCAGAATTTTCCACAGTTTATTGTGATCCACACAATCAAAGGCTTTGGTCTGCAGTAAGGGCTCAGCAAAAAGATAATGTGGGAAGGAGAAAGTTAACCAACTTGCTGTTGCCTGAAGCTGCTATCTTCAAACTATTTGATCATGGCACTCTTTCAATAACAAAAATTTTGAATACATGCCTCTGATATTATTATGAGAATATTGGTGCTCCGTCAAACATTTGAATGACTTAAATGGAAAGTGGGACTGGCAAGTTAAAATCTGAAATGACCCTTTGATATATTCTCTTTCTGTAGGTATAAAGAGATTAAGAAATTTATTTCATATTCAAGGAAATATATGTATTGGTAATTTGGAACAGTTTTGCCTGAACTGTTGTAATGAATTCTATTTTAAACTTTTATTTATGTATAACAAACATCTGTTTCTTATCACTGAGAATAAGCAGATGGTAACATGTTTGCTTTTTTCTCTTTTTTGGAAGAGGCTTAAACTATAGGTGTAGTTAAAGCCCTCCCCTTCAGTCCTTTCTCTCTCCCTGGATGTAACCCCTATAGAAGAGGTTTTGTTTGCCACTTTTCTGGAAAATACTTGATCTGCAGGGAGCCAGAGGTAAATCCTCACTAACAGTATAAAAAAGGCATAGTCAACAGAAAGAAGAAAATGCGTTCTGTGTTACAGTGTAAGCCAATTCATTATCGTGTATATGAGATGGTGATTGGTTTAGAATTTTTCTGGTAAAGAACCCGTCTGCAATGCAGGAGAGATGGGTTCCATCCCTGGGTTGGGAAGATCCCCTGGAGAAGGGAAAGGCTACCCACTCCAGTATTCTGGCCTGGAGAATTCCATGGACTGTATAGTCTATGGGGTTGCAAAGAGTCGGATACGAATAAGCGACCTTCCCTTTGAGAGGTGGCTTTAGACTAGGGACATCTGGATTCCAGTTTTATTTGATTAGTTAAACTATTTGCTTGTAAATGTTATTTATTTGGCTGCTCTGGGTCATAGCTGTGACACAGGAACTCATGGTCTTAGTTGCAGCATGCAGGATCTTTAGTTGTGTCTTTGCAACTCCTAGTTGCAGCATGTGGGATATAGTTCCCTGGCCAGGGATGGAATCGAGGCTCCCTACCTTGGGAGCAGAGAGTCTTACCTACTGGACCACCAGGGAAGTTCCTGAATTCCAATTTTAACTGACTATTTACTGATGGGTAAACTTGGCTGCTCCAGTCTTGGTTTCATCTTCTGTAAAAGGATAAAAACCTGTCTTACCGAGCCCTTTTTTGAGACTAAAAATGTCTTTAAAACATACAAAACACAAGGTAAATGCTTTAAAAGTATTATCAGTTGTTAATAACAACTTATTTTTGTCCAGAACTCAATCATGCTGGTTAGACTACAGTATTTACCAGCCTTTTCCATGTCATTTTACACATCAGAAACCTACAGACCTAGAAAGCTGTTTGGGACTGGCTTAATGTAACTACTTTAAGAGCTCCAGGTGGCCCAGGCCCACCCCATGGGCTAAGGGGGTTGATAGCTGTGCTCTCCAGGTGTGCCAGTTGGGAAGCTTTGCATTAGAAAATCAGGCTGGTAATGTAACTTGGTAGACCAGCCAACTTTTGATGGTCCTTGACTTGTTGAGAGACTGCACTCAATCTGTAAATGTTGCCTCACAACACGTACCATCATTAAGAAAACCCAGTGAAAAGAGATATGCCTTTCTTTATTGGAAAATAATTCCCTGTACATTGTCTCATGATTGTGTAGCATCATTTTCCTGGAACAATAAGATAAAAAGTCCCCAAAGTGGAATTAGTTGTTCCTAACAAAGAAAAACTTTAGATGGTGCCTTTCTATTTACAGAGTGCTTCTGAACACATCTGTGTCATATACTCTTACTGCTGCCCTGGAGGAAGCTGATAGATTGAGAGATGTATCTAACACCACATGGCTAATAAAAGGGAATTGAGGCTTAAATGCAGGTTTTCCAGCTCAGTGTTGTTTCTGAAGGTGATGGAGAGAGTATCTCAGAATTATGTTTTGCCATTTTGACATACCATTTCCCTAACAAAATTAGCTGAGGAAATGAAACTTTTTTTTACCAGTTTCAGTTCTTTACAACTGTGTGCTTTAAAGCATGAGTTAAAATATATATGTAAGAGTGATACCTGTTGATCTGTCTCCAAGATAAAGAAGGTGCAGAAAGAGCAGTTCTGTGATTTTCATTACATTAATCATGAGTTTTTTCCCTCACTCATTTCTGAATATAATAATTTGGCTGGGATTGACAAGTAGAAAAATGCAAGGTGGTTTTTATGTTCAAGGCTAGGAAAAAGTTGTCCTTTCAAAACAAAATAGAAAAACTGAGTATAGGAAATGTACTTGTTTTCTTTTGTTGTTCAGTTGCTAAGTCGTGTCCAACTCTTTGCAACCCCATGGGCTGCAGCACGCCAGGATTCCCTATCCCTCACCATCTCCTGGAGTTTCTTCAAACTCATGTCAATAGAGTTGATGATACTGTCCAGCCATCTCATCCACTGTCATCCCCTGTTCCACTTGCCTTCAGTCTTTCCCTACATCAGGGTCTTTTCCAATGAGTCACTCATTGCATCAGGTGGCCAAAGTATTGGAGCTTCTCCATCAGTCCTTCCAATGAATATTCAGGGTTGATTTCCTTTACAATTGACTGGTTGGATCTCCTTGCAGTCCAAGGGACTCTCAAGAGTCTTCTCCAGCACCACAGTTCAAAAGCACCAGTTCTTTAGTGGTGCTTGGCCTTCTTTATGGTCCAGCTCTCACATCCATACGTGACCCCTGGGAAAACCATAGCTGTGAGTACATGGACCTCTGTCAGCAAAGTGGTGTCTTTTTAATACGCTGTCTAGGTTTGTTGAAGCAAGCATCTTTTAACTTCAGAGCTGTCACCATCTGCAGTGATTTTGGAGCCTAAGAAAATAAAGTCTGTTGCTGTTTCCATTTTTTTCCCAGTCAATTTCCCTTATTGTGATAAGACTGGATGTCATCATCTTTGGTTTTTGAATGTTGAGTTTTAAGCCAGCTTTTCACTCTCCTCTTTCACCTTCATCAAGAGGCTCTTTAGTTCCTCTCACTCTCTCCCATTAGGGTGGTATCATCTGCGTATCTAAGATAGTTGATATTTCTCCTGGCAGTCTTGATTCCAGCTTGTGGTTCATCCAGTCTGCCGTTTCGCATGATGTACTCTGCATATAAGTTAAATAAGCAGAGTGACAATATAGAGCCTTGACGTGATCCTTTCCCAGTTTGGAACCAGTCTGTTGTTTCTTGTCTGGTTTTAACTGTTGCTTCTTGACCAGCATACAGGTTTCTCAGGAGGCAGGTCAGGTGGTCTGATAGTCCCATCTCTTAAGAATTTTCCAGTTTGTTGTGATCCCCACAGTCAAAGGCTTTAGCATAGTCAGTGAAGCAGAAGTAGATGTTTTTCTTGTATTTGCTTGCTTTTTTCTGTGATCCAGCGGATTTTTCTACTTGTTTTGTACTGTTTCATAATTAATTTCCTCAAAATTCATCAGGAGCATCTGTTTTCTCACAAAATTTCTGAGGATCAGGAATTGTGGAGTGGATTAACTGGGTGTGACTGGGAGTCTCATAAGCTTGCAGTCAAAAGGTTAGCTAAGGCTGCAGTCACTTGAAGCCTTGATTGAGGCCGAAGGGTATCCTTTCAAAAAGGCTCTCTCATGTGGTCTTTGGAGAACTCAAGTTTCTAGACAAGTGGACTCTCCATAGGGCTGCTTATGATATGGTAGGTAACTTCCCCCAAAGAAAAACCGTTCAATAGAGCAAGGAAGACAAATCTTCAGTGTTTTTTCCTGATCTGCTCTTATAGCCCATTATCACCTCTGCTTTTTAAATATTCTTTGGAAGCAAATCACAAACTCCAGCCCACACTCAAGGGGAGGGAAATAAGCTCCACCCCTTGAAAGAAGGCATACCAAAGAATCTGTGGATATAGTTTAAAATTGCCACAGGAAAGGAAAGACACACATGTTAAATTTGAGCAGATTCTGTTACGTGTAGGCTGTGCAGATAGAATGTACAGGATATTAAATGTGAGAATTGTCTACATACAAGTTGAAACAGATGAGATAACTTAGATGCTGAGCTTTTGGATTTAAAAAGTCAAAGTGAAGGCACTCAGTTGTGTCCGACTCTTTGCGACCCCATGGACTGTAGCCTACCAGGCTCCTCTGTCCATGGGATTTTCCAGGCAATAGTCCTGGAGTGGATTGCCATTTCCTTCTCCAGGGGATCTTTCCAACCCAGGGATTGAACCCGGGTCTCCCGCATTGTAGACAGACGCTTTATCGTCTAAGCCACCAGGGAAGTCTAAGAACTTTGAAAAAGTCAAAGAACTTTGAAAAATGAGATCAGATCAAGTGAGTTAAATTTTTAGCTGGACTTAATGTTTCTGTAAAGCCGTTAAATGGGTTTGTGTAGTAAATAATGCTGTAGTATTACTCTGATGTTTTCATGTTAATAGAACTTTAATATGATTGCTGTAGATTTCCAACTGATACTATTCAGCGCTCCAAATGGATCAGGGCTGTGAACCGTATGGACCCCAGAAGCAAGAAGATTTGGATCCCAGGACCAGGTGCTATGCTATGTTCCAAACATTTTCAAGAAAGTGACTTTGAGTCATATGGCATAAGAAGAAAGCTGAAAAAAGGAGCTGTGCCTTCCGTTTCTCTATACAAGGTACTTAAATCTAGGCGTAAACAAAATTCAATTTTATAGAAACTGAAAATCTAGACTGCTCACATTATAGCTAGGATTTACAGAGATAAAAGCAAAACCAAAAACTTAGGCCTTAAAAAGTAAATCCAGTAATACAATACTTTTGTTTTTTAAATATATATGTAATATTATGTAATATTTTTAAAATATGTATTAATATTAATAATTATGCTTTTGAAGGTGTATACATGCAAATCATGCCTAGAAATATGTAAAGGTTACTGACGTGATCGCAAAAATCAACTAGTGAATGTAAATAGCCTTAGAATTCAGGGTTTTGTTTAAATATGAGACAGTTTTCATAATATTGAGCTGGCCAAAAAGTTCCTTTAGTTTTTAAGTGAAAATAAAAGACACATTTTTCATTTCACCAAGAACTTCTCTGAACAACATATTTACTGTTTTGTTTCATTACCTTCGCCATTTTCCAGGCAATTTCATAATTCTCTCTTCCCAAAACTTTCTATGTTTTTGAGCAAAGAACTGTTGCAGGTGTCTTTCATAATATTCCAGGGAATTAAATTTTTTCTGTTAAGATAATTTTGTAAAAACTGAAATAACTGGAAATTCAAAGGTGCAGTGTCTGGTGAATACAGCAGGTGAATCAACACTTCCCAACAAAGCCACAACAGACTTTGCCTGGTCATTAAAGAAACACACAGTCTTCCGTTAGCCGAGTGGAAGATTATGTGTTTTCTGTTAAATAATTCTGGATGCTTTACATTGAGAGATGCTTTCAGTTGGTCTCACTGGGGTTCATCACTTGGTTTTCCAGAAGGAGCTCATAATAGAGGACCCCTTTCCAAACCCAGCATACATACAATGTCACCTTCTTTGGATGAATCCGGCCTTTGTGGTCGGTGGTGGTTCATTTCATTTGCCTCACAATCTCTTCCATTCCACATTATTGTCTAGTATCCACTTTTCATTGCCCATCCCAATTTGTCTTGAAAATGGAATGTTTTCGTTATATTTCAGTAGAGAATTGTCACATGTGGAAAGATGGTCAGTGTTTTTTCACTTAACTTATGTAGAACCCATACATCAAAGTGATGAACATTATCAGGCTGGTGCAGATGATTTCCAGTGCTTGATTTACGTGTTTTGAGTATGTTTGTTATCTCCCATATGGTGTAATGATGATCGTTTTCAATACCTCGATTTGATTGCTTTCAACTGGTCTACCTGACCGTGGAGCATCGTTCAGTGAAACCTGCAGCATAAAACTTTGCAAACCACTTCTGATGTGTTCAATCAGTGACAGCACCTTCTCCATTCACTGCACAAATCTTTTTTTGCATTTCAGTTGCATTTTTGCCTTTCTTGAAATCTCAGTAATTAAGTATAATATGCTGAAACTGTTGCTTTTTTCCCCACCTTCAATATTAAAATGGCTACACAAAAATTCACCAATTTTGATAGGGTTTTTTTTTTTTTTTTTTAATGCATGCTGATATGACAGTTGTCACAAAACAGTCTAACAAAATTGTTTCAAATAAGGTTAAAGACAAGTTTTTGTAAGATGGCTCTTTTTTGTTAGAGCCATCTTACAAAAAAGAATGAACTCTTTGGCCAACCCAATACTTAGAAATTATCTACCCTTTATTTTGGCTCTCCCCCCAAATGTTATTGATTTTGACCAGAAATGTACCTAATCATTACCATTGAGATGGAAGGAAGTTACAGGAAATAGAAGATTTTCTATGAGTCAGTCACCAGTATTGGTGTTATGTTTCTTTTGATCGTTTTTATGTTATCCTTTTACCCCGTAGTCACGCACGCACTCATGTATTACTCAGTCACTATCTGAAGTCTTCATATAGTCACCCAACTGTTCTATCCTGGCCCTGCCCTCACTATCCTCTTACTCACTGGAATCTCTTTTCAGTGTTGTTTTATCTCAGTCCCTCTTTCAGAAGAATATGCTTGGTGTCACATCCAAACTCATAAGTTCCAAGAGCTTTTTATTAATTGATTTGTGCATCTCTAACTGCTCTGAATTCTCCTTTGGAACCGCAAATACTCACCCACTGTATATATGCTAAATCACCTTGCTTTTATGATTTTGTTTAAAATCAGTAATAGTTACAATTTATTGAGACCCACAATGGTCCAGGCATTGCACTAGGCAATTTATGTAAATTAGCTTATTGTTATCCACATTTTATACATGAAAAGGGATTATAGAGGTTAAATTACAGCTTTAAGTGAGGGAGCCAGGAGTCTTAATTCCAGGGCCCATACTCGATCCTATACCTTCCTTTCTGCACAAATAACTTCCCAGTCTCCTTCGTTAACCATGTTATTACTCTTTGAAAGAACAACTCAAAACCTTCCCAAATTATCACCACCTTTCACTAGTTACTTGAATCATTTCAGAAACTCAGCATTATGCTACTATTTCTGTATGGATCCCACCAACAAAAAAACTTGTGTACATTGTCCTGGAGACTACACATTTTTAAAAACCAGAGATTATTACCTTTTCTTTCATACCTAATTCTCCACGGCAACCAGATGAGTGCTTTGTATTCAGTGATATTTTAGTAGATAATCATTGTGTGATAATTTCTAAAATAAACCTCATTTTCCATTTGTGTCCCAGGTTCTCCAGGGTGTACACCTTAAAGGTAAAGCAAGACAGAAAATTCTCAAACAGCCTCTTCCTGATAATTCTCAAGAGGTTGCTACTGAAGACCATAATACAGTTTAAAGAGACCTCTGACAGTAGGAGCAGAGAAACTAGCCGAGGTGCAGCAGATGCTACAAATGTCCAAAAAAAGACTTGCTTCTGCAAAAAACTACAGGATGATCAAGAAGAGAAAGGGCTTACAACTAATCGACGCGCTTATAGAAGAGAAGCTACTTACAGAGGAAACAGAATGTCTGCTAAGAGCACAGTTTTCTGGTATGTTCCCCAATGACCTCTGCAATACTTACTGTACAGCTTCTAATTTTTATGAAATATCATTACATTTTTATTTTGTATTGCCTATGAAAATATGCCTTTAGCCAGCGTCTGTAGCATAAATAAGAAAAATGAAAAATAATCACCAAAATCTTGTTACGATTGTCCATTTTTAAAAGTTTTATGTTTATTATAGGAGAAGCAAAGAAATGTATAAATGATAAAAATAACATATAATCCTACAACCCAGAAATGAGATCATATAGTTTATACCATATATTGTACTTTTCACTTTTTATAGTGACACTCTTGTCACTGCAAATTCTTTGTAAGTGGTTTTAACTGCTGCATAATTTGTCACTAAAGCCTTTTTTGCAATGAGTTGAACTAGATAATTTTGCAAAATCTCTTTGAGTGTGAAAATTGTATAAGTCTTCAAAGTTTTTTCTAAAATACTCTATAGATTATATATATGTCCATTGAAAGACTACCTAATCTTCTTTGTGAACCAGGATATTTGAAGAGGGGTAACATAAGAATTGCCAATGTACTCTTTGATGAAAGGATTTTGGATTTGCATTCTGGTAAAAAAAAAAAGAAAGCATGTCAAAAGGAGTAGATACCTCCAATGGAGGAGTGTATTTTGTGTTTTTTCCAGGAGGGGAATATAGGTTATAAATAGGGGTCCTCACCAGGAACAGAGAATTTTTTTTTTCTCAATGGTAGGAAAAATTTGTCTGTTCATTCTGATTAATGCCATATACTGTATCCCTCAAAATGTTTCTCATGTCTAATTTTTACTGTCAAACAAATGGTAACCAAGGAATAAACTAAAACAATGAATGTCCTCATAATCCAGAGACTTAATTTTACTCATTTATTTCCTTTTCAGTATTGGTGTTAGGGTTAGGGTTCCTAACGCATTCCTAACCTGTTCCTCCAAAAATATCCCCACATAGGCTGCTAATGAATAGCAAAACATAATAACTCAAGTTGAACATTTTTCGTCCCTCTTTTTAGTGAAATGATCCACAGTGAACAAGATAAATTGATAGTCTCTAAGACTAGATAGTAATCTCTGAACCAACTCAGTTAAAATGTGATTATATTTGAATTTTGGTGCCTAGCACATTTTTATAGCCACGTACTATGATCCATGTCTGAAAATGTTACTGTACACATTTTTCATCACGAAGAATAAATTTACTCTCAACAGATTTTAAGTGGGAGTTGTGTAACTGGAGAGAGACGGCTGAGTACTCCGCAGAAATGAAGCAGTTCGCATGCACACTCTACCTGTGCAGCAGCAAAGTCTACGATTATGTAAGAAAGATTCTCAAGCTGCCTCATTCTTCCATCCTCAGAACGTAAGTGAATGACCTTTTCGATGTACAAGATAACATACTGTTCTTTCTTGCAGTTTATACACTAACGCTGTGTATATTCATACTCTTCGTTTCATCTCTTTTTAAAAACTTCTAGGTGGTATTTGCATAGTATCACAGTCTTGATATTTGATCAGCACAGTGAGGGCATGTATGCTGACAATATTTTTTTTGCATTTTTCAGATGGTAGAGACCCTCTGGTTGGTAAAAACCGAATCTTGAAACAGTGGGATATACTTCAGTAGTTTTGTATACTTCATATACTTCAGTAGTTTTAATATGTAATCTAGAAAATCTAGAAGAGTTCTAGACTGATACCATTGGTTTGAAGCAAAGATCACTGATGCCAGTGCAGTTATCCAGAGAACAGATTTATGACAAATATCTGTGGTCAAAATACATAGATATTTTTATTTTCTCTTCTTGTTGTTCAGTCGCTAAATCATGTCTGACTCTTTGTGACCCATGGACTGCCTATTATTTTCTCTTAGTGGGAAGCAAAAAAACACAGTGACTATGATGCCGTATAAATTTAATACTCACTATTCACTGTTATTCAAAATGCTGGTTTTACAGACCCTTTACTTTTATTTGGTTCAAATGGCAGCAGTGCATTGCCTCACACTTCTGAAACTAGAAGTCCAGAATCAAGGTGCTGACACGGTTAGTTCCTTCTGAGGGTTGTGAGGTGAGGGTCTGTTCCAGGCCTCTTTCCTTGGCTGATAGATGGTGGCCTTCTCCCTGTTTCCCCACATCATCTTCCATTATCCTTGTTTCTGTGTCCACATTTCCTCCTCTTAAGAGGACGCAGTCATGTTGAATTCGGGTGTGCCTTAATGACCTCATTTTAACTTGATGAGTAAAGATCCCCATCTCCAAATAAGAGCACACGCTGAGGAACTGGGGATCAGCATGCTGATACATCTTTTTCGGGGGATGCAGTTCAGTTTACACCAGTCACATTCCTGCTGCGTGGGACTCCCATTACCTGAAAACTGTAGGCTAACGCCTCCCTGTGGCTCCGGAGCCTCTGTGACGAAATGCGCTCCTCCTGGGCTCTGCAGCTCATCTCTTGCCTCCCCTCCCTGCCCTCTTAGAGGCCACGTTCCTTCCGTAAGGCATTTCTTGCCGATTCTGGCCTTGGAGACTTTCTCCTCCATCTGCCTGATGTGCCCATTCTCCCTGTTAGTCCTGGAGGTTAGCCCTCACCCTTCAGACTCAGGTCAGATGTCACATCCTTTCTGAAGCCCAGCCTGCCGTTCCTCCAATTCTGGCCAAGGTACCCTCTTGCACACACAACGTGGAACTGAATCGTAGTACTTCAAATCTTAGTACTTAGTACTTAAAACACTGTCTACCTCGTGAGACTGAGCTGCTCAAGTACGAGCTCTGAATCTGGTTCTCTGTTACACCTCCTGCCCTGGCAGGGTGCCTGGAACACAGTGGTCTCTTGATAAATGTTTATGGAATGAAAGAGTGCCTGGATGGGCATTTAGGATTGTGAACAGATGTAAGGGAAAAGATCTGGAAGAATGCCTTTAAAATATTAAGTGATTTTTTAAAAAAAGTATTTATTTATATTGAAGTATAGTTGATTTGGGAAGATCCCTTGGAGGAGGGCATGGCAACCCACTCCAGTATTCTTGCCTGGAGAAGCCAATGGACAGAGAAGCCTGGTGGGCTGCAGTCCCTAGGGTCGCACAGAGTCGGACACAACTGAAGCAACTTAGCACACATAGTTGGTTTACAGTGAACAGGGTTTTGTTTCAGGTGTACAGCAAAGTGATTCAGTTATATGTGTATATATATTCTTTTTCAGAGTTTTTTCCATTACCAGTTACTGCAAGACTTTGGATATAGTTCCCTGTGCTGTCAGTAGGCCCTTGTTTGTATCTGCTTTATATAGAGTGGTGTGTGTATGTTAATCCCAGCTTCCTAATTTATCCCTTCTGCCTTTTTGCCTTTGGGATCCATACTTTTGTCTTCTATGTCTGTGAGTCTGTTAGTTTTATAAAGTTCACCTATTAACAGTGGTTTCTTTTACTTTCCATTTTGTACTTTTCAGTATTTCATTTATTTAAAAAAATGAAAGTATAATTTTATACAATCAGGAAAAAAATTTTTTCACTTTCGAGTCAGGAAAAGTTGGTGTGAGAGAAATCAGTTGCTTCCTACAACTCTAAAAACCTGGTTTGGGTATGTCTACTCTAAGTTATAAAAACTTTAAGAAAATGAAGAAATTCACTTGTCTTTCAGCCTGATAAGCTTTAGTCTAGTAGTTGTGGACGTTAAGATATCATTCAGATTTCCATTTTAAAGGCAAGCTCACCAGAACATAAGCTTTTTTACCTGTTTAAGATAGAACTCTTACTAGAAGCATTAAAGAGTTTCATTATATACTTACTGTTTGTGTAACACAGCATCTTTAGAGTTCCTTTTGAGAATCCTAATGCAAAAGAATAAATTTTAAACAATTGATTAAAATTTGGTGACACACTTGAAAAGGGTTTTTTGCCATACCAGTGAATTGTAGCACCCTGGTTGAGAGCCACTATATGTTTTCTCATTGTCTTATTTTGCCCTATTTTAAAATATAAACTGATTAATATTTTTGCCTTCTAAATAGTTATAGTATGTCTTTTGCATCCTATAATTGTTTTTCAAATCTTTCAAATGCATCTTGAAATCAATTTAGTGAGTCATAATTCACATTAAATTTTATATATGCATTTATATGCACACATACACATAGTAAAGAGATGGCATATAATAAGGGTAAATTCTGTTTATGAAAATTCTGTGTTGCAGCAATCTACCTGCAATGTAGGGGACCTGGGTTTGATCCCTGGGTCTGGAAGATCCCCTGGAGAAGGGAATGGCTACCCACTCCAGTATTCTTGCCTGGAGAAGTCCGTGGACAGAGGAGTCTGGTGGGCTACAGTCCATGGGGTCACAAAGAGTCACACACGACTGAGCAACTAACACTTTCAGATTGCAGCGAAATATTTGGAAAGCCCTGTCCTGAAATACTTATGGAAACATACTTTAAATAGAGATCGGCTAGTCTAGGAAGTAATCTTCGCAACCTAGAATATAGCCCCCAGATCAGAAATTCAACCTAAAAAACGTCCTTTGAGAGTTATAAAAGTAAACTTCAGCAAAGACAGGCACTTCAGTCTACCTCAGAATCCATTTAGTCTCATTTTAGACAGTTATTAAACTTGACTACTTCCGTTCCTGATCTGTAGCAAGTTAGAGTAAATTAGAACTGATGAGAAGAATTCTGTCAGTTAGTGACAATCACTAACAGTAATAGGAACAATTAGCAGCAGCCTGGAAAGGTCAAGGAAACTGTAAAGACTTCCCTGGTGGTTCAGTGGTTAAGAATCTGCCTGCCAGTGCAGGGGACATGGCTCCGATCCCTGGTCCAGGAAGATCCCACATGCTGCAGGGTGACGAGGCCGGTGTCCCACGACCACTGAACACATGCACCTAGAGCACGGAAGCGACCACAGTGAGAAGCCACGCGGCGCAACAAGGAGCAGCCCCCACTCCGCAACCAGAGAAAGCCCTCGCGCAGCAACGAAGACCCAGAGCAGCCCAGATAAATAAGGAAAGCATACTCCCAAGATGCATGTCACAGTGTAGGCACTTTTGTTGGGAGCAAGCAGACGCTTAGTTGTCCCAAAGGGCATAATTCGGGGCATAATTCTTTGACTGTAAAGACAGTCAGGAAAGCACTGAGCGAGGGTCTCAGGAAAGCTGTTTCCTGTCTGTGCGTGACCAGCAGCACAGCATGGGCAGGCATCTTACCTGTCCCTCTGAGCTCAGTCCCTGGGTTGAGAAGATCCCCTGGAGGAGGGCATGGCAACCCACTCCAGTATTCTTGCCTGGAGAATCCCCATGGACAGAGGAGCCTGGCGGGCCACAGGTCATGGGGTTGCAGAGTCGGACACGGCTGAGCAACTCAGCACAGCACAGCAGCTGCCTCACTGTCTCCTCATCTATAAAATGGGGTAGATGTACTAGATTTCCCAAAGTTTTCCTCTCCCTCTACAGTTTTCTCATTTCAGTGAATATACAGGTAAGGCTGGTTTATCATCTAAATTATAAACACAAGAATTAGACCAAACTAGGTAATTGATTTGTACCCTTCTTTTAAGTGAATAAGAAGTTTTAAATTATTTTGTGGTATGTTTGCATCTTAAAGATGCTATTTTTTTTTTTTTTTTTAAGTTTCTCTACCGGGGCTTCCCAGGTGGCACAGTGGTAAAGAATCTGCCTGCCCAAAGCAGGAGATGCAACAGGTTCGAGCCCTGGATCGGGAAAATCCCCTGGAGGAGGAAATGGCAACCCACTCCATTATTCTTGCCTGTAAGATTTTGTAGACGGAGGTGCCTGTCCATTGGGTTGCAGAGTTGGACAGGACTGAGCCACTGAGTGCACACACTCTAGTTTCTCTGTTATCTTGCTGTTTTATGGCCACAACAGGAATATATGCCTGAAAGTGTCAGTACAATTTGGCTACTCGCCTTTATTTCAACAGGGAGTTGAGGCTACTTTAGAACCATTTAAGGCATTTCCCCTTTTTTAATGTCTTCATTAGTGGTTTTGTAAGCAATATTTATTTGGCTGCAGCAGGTCCTAGCTGCAGCACATGGGATCAGTTCCCTGACCAGGGATCAAACCCAGGCCCCCTACACTCAGAGCAGGGAGTCTTAGCCACTAGACCACCAGGAAAGTCCCTCTTCTTCTGTGTCTTATTATTTTCATCTTTTACATTTTCTAGATGGCTGTGCAAATGCAAACCTGGTCCAGGTTTCAACAGCAACATTTTTTCTTTTCTTCAGCAAAAAGTAGAGAATGGAGACCAGCGCTATCAGTCTTGTTCACTATGATTAAAGGTCTGTCTCTCACGCAGCAGCTTCAGTGGGACCCCAGCAGTCACCATCTGCAAGGGTTTATGGACTTCGGTCTTGGCACACTTGATGCTGATGAAATGCCTCTCGCCTCAGAAACTATTTTGCTCACGGCAGTGGGTGTTTCTGGTCACTGGAGTACACCTCTTGGTTACTTTTTTGTAAACAGGGCCTCTGGATATTTGCAAGCTCAGCTGCTTCGTCTGACGATTGGCAGACTAAGCGACATAGGGATCACAGTGCTGGCTGTCACGTCTGATGCCTCCGCTCCCAGCGTTCAGATGGCAAAGGCGCTGGGGATCCGTCTCGACGGAGACAACACGAAGTGCACATTTCAGCATCCTTCATCTTCCAGCCAACAGATTGCCTACTTCTTTGATTCTTGCCACTTGCTTAAATTAATAAGAAATGCATTTCAGAATTTCCAAAGCATTCGGTTTATCAATGGCACAGCACATTGGCAGCACCTTGTGGAGTTAGCAGCACTAGAGGAACAGGAATTATCACATATGGAGAGAATCCCAAGAAAACTTGCAAATCTGAAGAACCACATACTAAAAACGAATTGTGCCGCCCAAGTCTTCAGTGAGAGCGTGGTCAGGGCATTAGAGTGTTTGCTATCGTTAGGCCTGCCTTCTTTTCAGAACTGTGTTGGTACCATCCACTTCTTACGCTTAATTAACAATCTGTTTGACATTTTTAATAGTAGGAACTTTTATGGAAAGGGATTTAAAGGACCTCTATTACCTGAAACTTTTAATAAAATCAACCATGTGTTAACTGAAGCCAAGACTATTTTTGTTACATTATCTGACACTAGCAATAATCAAATCCTCAAAGGTAAGCGAAAACTGGGATTCCTGGGATTTTTGCTTAATGCCGAGAGCTTAAAATGGCTCTACCAAAATTATGTTTTCCCTAAAGTCATGCCTTTCCCCTATCTCCTGATGTACAAATTCAGTCAGGATCATCTGGAATTATTTCTAAAGATGCTCAGCAGGTATCAGTAACCACTTCTAACCCTACCTGCGTGGCATTCCAGAAAGCTTACCATAATTTGGAGACCAGACACAGATTACAAGATGAGGTCTTTCTAAGTGAAGTAAGCAGCCTTGACATTTCAATTGCTCGAAGGACAGACCTGGCCCTCGGGACAGTTCAGCGTGAGTATGGTGTCAGCGTTACAGAGAGTCTTTTTTACAAAGAGGATATTTGCCCAGACTGGTCTGACTGTTTGCTAAGTGAGGCATTACTAGACTTGTCAGTTCGTAGGCGAAATCTCACCTCTTGCGCTGGTTATATTGCCAATAAATTATCAGCTCTTTTAACATGCGAGGACTGCCTCAGTGCACTGTATGCATCGGACCTCAAAGCCTCTAAGATTGGATCCCTGTTATGTGTTAAAAAGGAGAACGGTGTGCATTTCCCTTCTGAAAGTTTGTGCCGAGTCATAAATACCTGTGAGCGAGTTGTGAGAACCCATTCAAAACCGACAGTTCATGGACCACTGCTTCCCAAACAGAGGGAATGTTACCTTCAACAGAAAATACTATATGAGCTTTCTGGGCATATTTATCTTTTTGTAGAGTTAGATGAGCATCTCTTTGATGGAGAAGTATATGCCATCAATCACTTTGTAAAGTTACTAAAGAATATCATAATCTGTTTCTTAAAGATCAGAGCTAAAGATATAACTCAGTACTCCATAAAACACCACTCAGAAAGAATTGACCTGAAAACTTTGTCAAGGAAACACTGGTCATCTTCTCAGAATTACAGATGTTCAACTTTTGCCAATACCAATATATTCAGACATCTGCTAAGGAACAATAGATACCCACTCAAATGAAGGACCTAAAATATATTAACATTTTTATTAAAAAAAAAATGGCCAACATTTGTTTTAAAATTCAACTGACTATTTTACAAATTCTGCACAGTGGACAAGTTTGTGTTTATGTCTTAGGGATTTCTATTATGCACGTTATCAAATTTGCATGGAATTTGGTAGGGCTTGCAAGCATTTCAGAGTTAACTAAAATGTAAAAAGTGAGAAGTCAGTCAGAACTAGCCAACAGGTGCTGTGTTTGAATTTACCACTATCCAACTGAGTAATTCAACTGGACATATTTTAAAAACAAGTGAGAATGGCAGAAATGAGCATAATATTAAAAGTTTTAAAAAGTGAGAATAATGACAATGGAGTTACTAAAACATTGACTCCTTTTAATAAAGACTACATTCCCAGAAAGAGATTTGGTCTACAACTCTTAAAAATAACACTTAAAAAAGAAGACTGTTACCAGAATACCTATCACACTGTGAATACAGTTTACTTACACATGAAAATTAGGCCAAGTTAAATACCAAACACTACAAAAATCCTTTTGCTGGGGTACCTTTAAATAGAAATAATCAAACTCTATTAGGCAGAAGGTAAACAAACACATGAGCCATGAAATGGACGATTCCTTGTGCTACAACCAAGCTTGGCAATGTTGTCCGGGGAGTATGCAGGTGATGTAGTTTTCACGGCCCATCTGTCTGGACTTCATACTACTGCTCTGAATAGAGTGGGTACTTGCCTTCTGTTGGAGGAGCACAGTGCTCATCAGAGAATGAAAAGAAGCCTTTGTTTAACTTCTGAAGAGGATAATAATGAAACATTTTCAGTTTGGAATAATGTTGCTTCATATGTGATAAATCAGTTGGGGAAAAAATGGTCAAGAGTATGAAAAAGTTTGTCAATCACATAATGAGATTTTTTCAGAAATTTGGGAGCTTAAATAATCTGAAGATGAAAAACACTAAGAACAATTTTCTCCATTCTCTCATATCCAGATCTGAAAAGATAAAATAGGATAACATATAGTTATGTGTATTTCAGAAATGGGGGTATTTTAATGGGGAAAAAAATG
>SJYC01100711.1:0-36830 GCA_006408675.1 Madoqua kirkii
ATTTTAATGGGGAAAAAAATGAACAAATACATTATTCACCTGTGTATGTAAAATATCTCTTATTGTCATTAAGTTAATGTTCATAGACTACAGTTAATATGAAGACAAAGTTGTAAAAGATTAAGGACAGGTAAAACTTCAGTTTTATTAACTGAAATTCCCCATAAATCGTATATTTTGATATATTTCTGCTGGGTCTACCTCAAACAAAGGCTTCAGTTTTGAATTGTAACTAGAATTGTCCTATATTACATTTTATAAGGAGATATTTCTAAGAAGTCTGAATACTGTGGGTTTTGTTTTGTTTGCAGTAGAATGAGTTTAGATGCACCAGGGTAAATCTTATTTAAAGGAAGCCTGTTTATGTCACCACCTTGCTGCTTATATAAAGTCAAGTTTTGTGCTTATTTTTACTTAAAAGTAGGTTCATATCTGTAGTGTCTTATGTTCTCGCTGTCACATCTGACCCATGTCTTGTGTAATTTATTAAAATAGTGTTTTGCATTTATTTAAGTGCTGGGTATAAACTGGACAAACCCTGAAGACAAGAATTTTTCCATCACTGCCACTAGCACAGTTAATTCTTCTTGTCTTAGTGCAGCGTTCCAAGTCTGATGTCAGATTTACTTGATATGATATACTTCACAGTGAACTTTCTGTTTACTTGATATGATATACTTCACAGTGAACTTTCTGTTTACTTGATATGATATACTTCACAGTGAACTTTCTGTTCATACTTGATTAGGGTAATTAATAGTTTACAGTTTCTACTCAGGACCCTTGTTGTTTCTCTTCAGAGAAAATAAATATTCAGAAATGTATCCTTCCTACTTTCAACATATAGTGCTGGAATAACTGGATATACACATGCAAAATGATAACTCTAAATGGAGCAAAGACACAAACGTAAGAGGTAAAACAATTCTCAGATTAAAATAGTGGAGACTTGGATTCGGCAATAGCTTCTTAGGACACCAAAAGTACAAGCAAAAACTTCATCAAAATGGAAAACGCTATGCTTTAAAGGACACCCATCAAGAAAGGAAAAGACAAGCTATAGAAACATTTTCCAAATCATGTGTCTGGTAAAGGACTTGTACCCGAGTATACAAATAACTCAATAATAAAGGATAAGACAACTCAATTTTCTAAATGGGTAAAGAATATGAAGTTATTCTTCAAAGGAGATATACATGAACATGTGCCATTGTAACAAACTATCTTTTGCTGTGATGTACCATGCAGTACATTAACCAGAAGTACATGAAAAGTTCTAATTCTCTCCTTCCTCCCCAACACTTGCTATTGTCGGGGTTCTGTTTTGATTTAACCGTTCTAATGGGTGTGCTATTATTTCACTGTGGCTTTCATTTCTTTTTCTAATGATTGAACATCTTTCTGATGATGCTGAACATCTTTTCATAAGCTTATCTGCCAGTTACTGTCATCTTCGGTGAAATGTCTCTTCAAGTCTTTTGCCTCTATTTTAAGGAAAGTTGATTTTCTTCTTATTGAAAACAGTTAAGAAATAAAAACTCACAGTTAAATATTCTGGATAAAAGTACATTATTAGATGTATCTTGCAAATATCTTCTCCTAGTCTATGGCTTTTAAATTTGAGGTAAAGTTGATGTACAGTTTAAGTTGCAAGTATACAACCTAAGTGAGTGGTTCACAATTCTTTAAGGTTAGGATGTGGCTTTTACTTTTTTTAGTATGTTTTGAAGAACAGACATTAATTTTAGTAAGTCTAATTTATTGATTTTTCTAGGGATCATACTCCTTTAGTTTCTTATCTAAGAAATCTTTGTCTAAACCAGTCACAGATTTTTCTTCCTGTCTTCTTGTAGGTATTTTCCAGTTTTAGGTTTCGCATTTAGGTTATGATCCATTTTTCAGTTGACTTTTTGTGTGTGGTAGTTCATATTTTTATATATTGATGGTATCCCAGCACCATTTGTTAAAAGGACTGTTCTTTTTCCAGTAAATTACCTTTGATCCCTTGTCAAAAATTGACCACATAAACATGAATCTACTTCTGGACTCTGTATTCTGTTGCCTTGACCCATGGGTCTTTCATCAGTACCACGTTACCTTGATTAGCCTTATATAATTCTTGAAGTCAGGCAGGAGTCTTCCAACTTTGTTCTTTTATAAAAAATGTTTGGCTATTCTAATTGTACCTTTCCATGTAAATTTTATGATCGGCTTGCTTTTATAAAAATTCCTTATGGGATTCTGACTGGAGTTATGTTGAATCTATAGGCTGAGGAGAAATGATATCTTAATATTGACTTCCAAACCATGAAAATTATATATTTATATAGAAGAACTTCAGTTTTTAATCAATGCTTTTGCTTCACATACAGATCTTGTACATGTTTTTGTTACCTTTCATGTTTTGTCCTGCTGCTATAAATGGTAATTTTAGAATTTCAGTTTCTAACTGTTCATTGTTACTATGTAGAAATATACTTTTGCATACTAATATTGCTAAATGCACTTGTTAATTCTAGTACCTTTTTTTAAGATCCTTTGACTTTTCTTATATAGGCAATCACATCACACCATCCACAAATAAACACTGTCATATTTATTCATTCCCAATTTATGGCCATTTTGTAAAGAAAAGAAAATCTTATTGTACAGTGGCCTCAAACACAACACTGGACAGGAGTGTTTCGTTCCCAATCTTAGGGGGAAACAGTCTACACCATTCATGTGCTGTTAGTTGTAGGCCTTTTGGTTGAGGATCCTTTTTATTCCTAAGTTGTGGAAGATTTTTTTTTTAAACCATAAATGGGTGTTGGAACTTTCTCAGATGATTTCTCTGCACGTTTCTGGGGGGAAATTTCTGAGATCTAATTTACATACCGTAGTATTCACCCTTTTAAAGCATGTAATCTAGTAGTGGCTGGTATAGTCAAAAGGTGGTTTTCTGCAGCTTTTGAGATGATTGTTTTTCTTTTCTATGCTGACACAGTGAACACTGATTTCTTTGAATGTTGGGTCAGCCTTTTATTTCTGGGTAAATCCAATCTGTTCACGATGTATTCTTTTTATTTACTGTCTGGTTTTTTTGTTGTTCTGTCGCTAAGTCATGTCCAACCCATGGGCTGCAGCATGCAAGGTTTCCCTGTCCTTCACCATCTCCTGGAGCTTGTTCAAACTCACGTCCATTGAGTCGGTGATGCCATCTGACCATCTTGTCCTCTGTCAGCCCCTCTCCTGCCTTTGATATTTCCCAGCAACAAGGTCTTTTGTAATGAGTCGACTCTTTGCACTAGGGGGCCAAAGTACTGGAGCTTCAACTTCAGTCCTTCCAATGAGTATTCAGGGTTGATTTCCTTTGGGATTGACTGGTTTGATCTCCTTGCTGTCCAAAGGACTCTCAAGTTTTCTCTGGCACCACAGTTCAAAAGTATCAATTTTTTGGTGCTCAGCCTTCTTTATGGTCCAACTCCCACATCTGTACATGACTACTGGAAAAGCCATAGCTTTGACTATACAGACCTTTGTCGGCAAAGTGATGTCTCTGCTTTGGAATGCGCTGTCTAGGTTTGTCATAGCTTTTCTTACGAGGAGCAAGCGTCTTTTAAATTCATGGCTGCAGTCACCGTCCACAATGATTTTGAAGCTCAAGAAAATAAAATCTGTCACTGTTTGACTAAATTACAATTACATTAAAGTCTGTGGCCTTATAATAATCATTACCTTGAATATACTTTTTGTTTTTGAAAAATGCCTTAAATGCAAAATAAAGTTTTAATTAAAGCCTTTAAAACTTAGTATTTCATAAAATTACTTGGATTTAAAAAGTTCACATTTGGTCTATAGATCGGGGAAAAATGTACATTAAAGAAGCCCTAACAAGAAAAACAAACATCCTAAGTATTAACATAATGAAAAGTAACTACAGTAATAAAGGCTTCTTAGCTGATTGACTTCCCTCTCCTTTGAGCTGCTGCTCCAGAATTCCTATATAAAATATTAATACTTAAGGATGTAATATGATCACAGGGCTGGAGGTCCTGGCTTGAAGCTGCATTTACATAAGTATTCATCATCTTAGTTATTTGTGTTATACAACAATAAAAATAGAAAATTTTTCTAAAGATATTTTTATTTATATAAGACTGAGAAAATGTCAGTTGTCCATATCAGAAAATGGGGAGGGTAAAGCAGTTGTCTATCCCCCAATGTCACTGCTCTGCTTGTCTTGTTACCTGTAACATTAAGTTTCTGTTTTCCCATACAGTCCAGAGGTAAGACCTAGAGTTCTTAAGAAAAGAAAATTAAGAGAGGTGCTCTCCATAAAAACATCAAACACGAAGAGGAAAGAGAGTAGATTGAGTTTCTATTTAAAAGAACATTGGAAATAGATATTCTCACTTCACAGCAATTTATGTTCATGATAATTGGACAAAATGATAGATTTATTTTTCCGTTGTGTGCCTTCAGAAGTAATGTCAAGTTTATTTAATATCAGATAATTTTAAAGGTTTCTTGCATGTTCAGTAGTTAAAAGTGGTACTATTAAAGAAAAAAATGCAAAACTTTTTTTACAGAATAGTATAAATGTTTATTTTCTGTATGATTTACTTTGCTGTTCCTGTTTTTACAATATAGAAAAGTGTATTCTTTGAATAGCTCTAGTAAATATAAATTTTATCTTTCTACTTTGGGATGTAAATAGAGCTAAAAAATTATATACCCAACCCTCCCCAAATAGTCTTTTAAAATTGTTGAATTAATGTGGATATTAATCTTGTTCAGCAATTTGATGCAAATGCCTAAATACAAAAAGTTGTTTAGTAAGTACTACACAGGAAGGAAAAGGCTTAATACCTTAGATAGCTTCTTGAAAATCAGAAAAACTAGTAGCATTTGATTGCACCTTCAAATTTTTACAAGCAAAACATTCTCAAGCAATGCCATCATACATAATCTACAATTGTAATCCAAATTTCACAAACATATTATGCACACTGTATATAAATACACATCACAAAGGTGCAATTAGAATTAAACACAGAATATGTACAAAATGAACACAGTTTAGGTGTAGACCAAAAAGGTATTGTAATCTTTCGAAAAATAACTTGATTAGATATTACTTTATCCTCTTACACTAATTTACATTTATACAAATTTTAATTAAACATACTAGAGTGAGGTGCTAAGAATGTCAGCACTATCTACATTTAAAGTTACTGCACTATGACTTTATAAATCCAGATTTCAAAAGGAAGATACTTAGTAACGGAATCTTCTTTTGGATTACTTAATTTCTATTGCCTATATCTTGCATGTTCATATGAACATATATACACACTTAATACATACAACTATAGATTCCTTATAGGAAATGTAATAATCATATACTACTAATTACTGAGGATTAAGGTACCTAACAAAATGCCTGAATTCCAACATGGTTTTTTCTCATCATAAAATCCAGAGTCCTATTATAATCCAGGGCTGTTAAATTCATAAAGCTTTTGAATTCTGAATTATTGAAAGTGATTTATGTTATTTTAGTAATTATATGAAAACATTCATACTGTAGGCTTACCAAATCACTGGCTAAAAAAAATACCATATTAAGCTTCCCTTATAAAAAGAAACCCCACTATAATTCTGAAAGCTTTGTTAGGAGGCCCCTTTCAGTAAATCAAGTAAGAGCCATACATTGATTTGAAACCTCATACTTCAGAAGTCTATAAAGAGAGCTGTATGGATAGATGAAAAATCCTCCTCTAAATTCATCTCTTAGAGCTTCAACACCCTTTATTTCTCTATCCAAGCCAAATTTCATACCTGATAATCATGTAAGGTTCTACTGTATCACTACATAATAATAGTATGTTTACTTCTATATGCACCGTTCATTTTAATAGTACCCCTTAATCACGGGCAATTTATTATTTCAAACACATACCGCCTCTGAAAGAAAATGGAAATATCTCAGAACCTTCCTTAGTCACTCCTTATTGTAGAAACAAATTGTCCATCTTTTGAGAATTATTTTCTGTCCCTTAACACTTATGTTTTTTAAAAAAGCAAAATAACTCTTTTATTTTAAAAGTGTGCCTACAAATGATTTCCCCTTCTGATGATACCCCAAGTTGACAACAGGATATTCCAGGATTCACCCTAAAAAGTTGATTTTTCTTAAAAAGATAGTCCTTTTCTAAACACAAAATGTCCTTTGAATATGTTTCATAAGAATTTGTTTACACAGACATTCTATCTGCTAGTACCAAAGAATGACTGGGTAATACCAGTACTATTTGGGCTTTTTGTACTGGAATAAAGTCATACAACACCATACATTATAAATTATATAATAGTAATTTATAAATGTTCTTTGTCAATAGAATCAGAAGGACAGAACATCTAGTTCTTAAGAAACCCAAGCAAATTTAAAACCTATATAATACAATGAAGAAAAATTCAATTTAGAAGGGGCATAAGCAGATTTAACTAAGATTTAAAATGTACTAATTTCCTTATTTAAAATTTCTTCTCCATCAATGTAATTTCAGGTCTCAAGGACTGAATTAACAATAATTATCAAGCTATTTCCAGAAAAATCAAGTGTCCCTGAACCTTCAATTTTCTGTACAGTTTCATTTAGCAGTTTTTTTGTGCACGAGTTAGCAATTCATGGCACAAGGGTCACTTTTTGCTTTTCCTGCAGAGTTGATGACACTCATTAAGCATCGCCCAAATTCCTCAAGTATCATCCGTTCAGCAGCTGCCTTTGATTTTCCCTTCTTGTCGCCTGCTCCGCCTGGGCAAGAAGGCAATTACACGTGGCTTCAGCAACTTCCTTAGTGACAAACGTAAATGGCAACCTGCAATGATTTTTGAGAAAGAGAGAGATGATGGTGATGTTGAATATCAGCAGAAGTGGCTGACATTCACCTAGACAACTCTGTCTACACTTTCATGATTCAGCTGCCACAGTGAACATCAGAGTTTGTGCCATGAACACAAGCACATCCCAAAGAATGTCATATTTTTAAAATATAACAGTTGATATAAAATACACTGACCTAGACAAGATTACCTGGTTAACGGAATGATGTAATTCTACATGCTGACGGGCTACTGCTGTAACAGAAGTCCTCCTGATTGAGGAATGTAAGCTCTGAATGCAGTTTTTGTTTTACTTACTGTTGTTTCTGCACTTCTGAGAGCAGCGCCTGACATACAAAGACACTCCATGAACATTTGCTCAATGAATGAAATGTGTAATGTTGGAAACTGAAAGCACTGTCATCTCCTGGACAACACAGAAAATAAAGCACTTTCCTATAGTTCCTTATAATGTTTTGGTAAAAAAAACTACACCAAAATTTACCATTATTCCATAACAAAAACAAAACAATAGGGACACAGATGCTGTTCTGTACAGGAAGTTTCAGTCATAAAGACCTAAACTATTGAGTATTAACTCAGAGGAATCCATCCTGAGGCTAGCTATATGGAACCAAGTCTTAAAGCCTAAAAGACAAAAATCAGGTAAACTGCTCTAACCACTAAACAACCTGTAAGCGAGCAGTCACTGATCAAAGGGACCACCATATGAATGAAGTCAGAGATGAGGGCCCACTACGACAAGACAGGGTAACAGGATTTCGGCTGCTATACACTTGCATGGAAATTTTTTAAATATAAAAAATTAGAATTAAAATACTAAAACTTCTAATTTTAAATCAGAAAATACAGTCTTCAAATACTACAGTTAATATTATAATAATATTGTATAATTAAGTAATCATGTATAATAGCATTCATTATACAGTTTTTGCAAACTATAGGAGAGGTAAATGGAAAGGAAAAACAAATTTTTGCCACTCAAAGACAAAAGCCTATTAACATGCTAGTAGGGCTTTTTTAATACAGTGTTTCCTATACTTAGTGTTTTTTTTTCTTTTGGCTGTGCTGCGTGGCACGTGGGATCTCTGTTCCCTAACCAGGGATTGAACTCTTGCCTCCTATAATGGAAGCATGAAGTCATAACCACTGGACTACTGGGGAAGTCTCTGTACTTAAGTTTTAATTATAGTGTATAATTTTGTGTTCTTTCACACTTCATAATAACAAACATTTCTCAGAGTTTAAAAATTACTTGTAAATGTTTTAGCATAGCATGATCTTTAATCTCCACATAGATATTAGATTGGGCTTCCCCCCTGGCTCAATGGTAAAGGATCTGCCTGCAGTGCAGGAGACCAGGTTCAATCCTGGGTTGGGAAGATCCCCTGGAAAAGGGAAAGGCTACCCACTCTAGTATTTCTTGCCTGGAGAATCCCCTGGACAGAGGAGCCTGGTGGCCTGCCGCCCATGGAGTAAGCGGAGTTGGACACGACTGAGTGACTAACAGGCGAGATTAGATTCAATCAGCTGAAGGTATACTGGAGCCAGAAAGGACCCCCTGTGGCACCTCTCATGAAGGTGTCTGCCCACTTCTACTTCAGTCAATCCAAGAACCTCTTGCTGATTATATGTCAGTTATAAGAGTTCTCTCAGAGAAGGCGATGGCACCCCACTCCAGTACTCTTGCCTGGAAAATCCCATGGACACAGGAGCTGATGAGCTGCATTCCATGGGGTCACAAAGAGTCGGGCACAACTGAGCGACTTCACTTTCACTTTTTACTTTCATGCACTGGAGAAGGAAATGGCAACCCACTCAGTGTTCTTGCCTGGAGAATCCCAGGGACAGGGGAGCCTGGTGGGCTGCTGTCTATGCGGTTGCACAGAGTCAGATATGCCTGAAGCAACTTAGCAGCAGCAGCAGCATAAGGGTTCTCTAGAATTAATATCCAAAATATTTTGTACAAAAGCCTTACTTATGTAAGTTTTATAAATTGGATCTTATTTCAACTTAGGCATTTTAAATAAAATACCATTTGCAAGGCTCATTCCATTTAATAATTTCTCAAATTAACCTCTTACAGACTAAATACAAATTCAAGTCAGCAGACTCTGTTGCACTGGGCCCTGCCAAACATTCCTTGACTCCTCACGGCCACATGAAAAGGGTGATGGTAAAGATAAGAAAACTGAGGTGAGGCTCAGAGAGATGAAGTGCCTGTCAAAGTCACAAACCACGAGCGCACCGGTAACTGGCCTGAGTGTAAGGCCCCAGCTTTGCTGCTCCAGAGCTCGGCAGTCTAAGAAAGCAAGGAGCTTCAATAATACAGTATGTGAGGGGCTCCAGTGAGGTGGGCAAAGTACCAGGGGGGCACGGGAGAGGCAAGAGAAGGTAAGAATGGGAAGATGAATAACAACACAACCAGTAAGAGATACAAAAATTTTGTTTTTCCTCGGGGTTTGTCAAATTACATAATTACCTCATCTTAGTAGGAAGAAATCCAATTAATAAGCCCAGTGACCTAAAACTTTACTGTGCATTTTACAACTATATATGACAGTGATTTTTCTGTTACTTTTATATTCCTTTGCAAGTAATGGTAGAAAATAGAAAAGTCAGGTTTGCAACAGCCAAAACTAGGAGCCCAATTCTGCCCCACAAGAGAAACTATCAGAAATGAATACATCAGACTATAGAAAGATATTAAAATGTCAACTTACTTTCCTCCTCCACTATTCAAAGCTGGTGTTGGCCTGGTCAGCAAGTCTGAGATCTGGGAGGATAACTTGGTCTTCGCTGCCGTCTGCTGCTGCACCCTGACTTCAGCTGCATCTGCCAAGTGCATCAGCGTCTTTCTTTCTGGGCTTTCTTCAAAATTCTTACAGCCAATGCACTTGCATATTGAGGAACACATTATTTTTGCCTAAAAGATTTACACAAGAAAAGCTTCCAAATCAAAACCAAAAGATAATGAGAACCAAGTGTCCAGCACAGGGAACTCTACTCAGTGCTCTGTGGTGACAGATGGGGGATACATGTGTATGTATTATAGCTCATCCCACTTTGTTGTACTAAGCAACTGAATGCCAATTAAAACAGAAACAAAACAAAACCACAGGGCATCACCACAGTAGATTCCGTGATCAAGTCAACAGATAATAGAGTTAGCTGGTCAACTGACAGAAGATAAAATGGAAACATCTCTTGCTAGCAATGCCCAAGGGCCAGATCTGCATATAGACAGGTCCGGTATTGTTGGCCATTCTGAGAGTGACTATACTATGCTTGGTTGAGGCCTTCCATACCAATTTTCCCCTCACTATATAGATTTTCCTCCTGATATGAATAATGCATATTTATTCTAAAAAATATGAGTGATACATTACAATATTAAAAAATAAAGGTCATTCATAATCCAGCCACCTCAATCAAATCACCATGAACACGTTGATGACCTCCTACTTATGCAAACACACACACAGTATCACATTAAAGGGATTTCACAGATACTATTTTTATTATGAGTACCTCTCCCACCCTACATTCCCCTCTGGATACCCCAAACCCTTCGGTAGTTCAGTAACCTTATCCAGCAACTACATATTCCTCCTTACCTACTTTTATGCTCACAAGGCAAACCTCCTAACAGAATTTCGTTTTCTACAAAGTTCTTCAACAGAGCACTAGTGGCATTTGGGGCAGGATAAGACTACACTCTCAGGACTGCACCCTGGAATGCAGGCTATTTTGTTATCCACATATTTTTCCAAAAAATTTCTGGGGGACAAACTGTGCAGTAATACCCCTGAGTGAAGAACCACTACTACAGAGTTTTCCATCCACTTTGATGTTATTTTTATTGAAAATCCATAAATTGGTACTATGGTTTGCATACTTCCAGGTACAAGAAGTTATGAGCTGATAAACCTGCCAATGAGACCCCAAACTGTAATGACAAAATGAAGATATTGTTCCTCCGAAGTCCTGCTTGGGAAACCAGAAGGCAGGTCTTCCTCAAATTAAGGCTGACTTTTCTAACTGTGGTATTTTCAAACTGCAAAAGCAAAGTAATTTCCCAATTTACAAATAAACTTTTTTTTTTTTGGCTGTACTGTGAGGCATGCTGGATCAAACCTGCGTCCCCTGCAGTGGAAGCATGGAGTCTTAACCACTGGATCGCCAGGTTAAGTCCCACAGTAAATTTTTTCTATGCCCTTTTTAAAGTAATTTTCAAAAGATGGTTAGATCATGTTTCCCAAGCCATCTCACCTCATAGCATTCACAGTAGTTCTTAAGACATCCTGATCGTTTGCAATTACATCCTTTGCTGTGACGTCGATCAGATTCTCCCTCCTTCCCTTTCCCTATCTTAGGCTTAAAAGCTTCTGGATTTCTGTCAAGGCATGCCTATCAAAACAGATCAAATATCAAGCCATGTTAGATCATAGTAGATTAAACTTCAACGCTGCAAAGGGAATTAACTTTCTTTGTAAAATACTTGAGCTCAACAAAAAACAGGTGAAACGAGAAACTTGTCAGATAAAATAAAAAATAATCACCTTTATTGCTTTTTGCCTTTCATTTTCGTGTTCCAAGTTATTATAACAATTAGTACAATTGCAGTTGTTGCAAAATTCACCATTTGCAAAGCAATCACAATATCTGGAATATAAAAATCAGTGTAAGTCACATAAAAAAAGTCAATGTTTAAAGAAACACAAAGCTAGAAATTATCTTATTTAGTAGCATTATACATGCAGTAAAGCATTTTAGAAATGTACTCTGAGCCACTTACTTACAGAGTTGAAAACATACACTGATTGTCAACTACAAGACAGGGCTCAAAGGTAAAGCCCCCGACCTCTAGAATTTTGGTTTATAAACTTAGTTCCAGTGGTAACTGCTGTCAATAGAAGAGCTATGTGACCTTATGCACTCAAAGTAAGTTATTTCAAAATCACAGAAAGGAAGAACGTGGGCTATATTCTATCAGTGGAACCTGCTCACTTGAACTATTGTCATGTTTCTTTGGATTCTAAACCCTCATCCTCATAAGACCCTTGCTTTTTCTATAACTGTTTCGTGCCAAATCTCTTAGTTCAGTACTAACAAGCAAATTAATCAGCAATTGAAAAGACTACTCAAGAGCAGCCTCTCACTCAGGAGACCTAAGTAAGCTCCAGCCTCTTGGCGAGACGGAGACCAGGCCTGCCCCATGCTGCTGCGCCTCCGCTGTGGCAGAGACCCTGAAACTGCTTCTCTCTCCCCAGCCTAGTGTCTGTGCACGCCGTGTGTGCTCCAGCATCCACCTGTCTGCTTACTTAGGACTGACGAAGTCGGTCTGTTAAGAATTTTGTTAGCTCCACTTATTTCTTAAAGCATTTTCAGTTATATCAAATGAGGAAACAGCAGTAAAAAGACTTACAGTTTCAAACACAGCGATTTTGTACAATTACAGGGCTTTCTGGGCCGACTGGCAGACTCTGATGGGATTATGCTATAGAGACACACACAAAAATACACATTTTAATCGAAGGTAACTATGTAAAACTAGAAAAGTGTCTAACCTGTAAATTCCTCCTAAAATAAAGTTTTAACAAATATATCCACCTCTAATAAAAATTTGCTATGTTGTTCCATATACATTAAATTCAAAAAGCAAGTTGTAATGTGAAAAGAAAGGTAAAACCAAGATATGGACTAAAACAGAGAAAAGGAAGTTATCAACAATTTCTAAAGAACAATCCACAAAAAGTACTCTAAGAGAACTAAAGTTGAAATCTTAAACTCTTTTGAGATTCAATTATAAAATGTAGTAAGTAGAAAAGGGTGTGTGAGGTTAGAATTCAGGAGGGGGAGAAGGAGAAGATTGGTTCCATGTAACTAACTAAAGCTTCTCAACCAATATTACAAAGACAGCAATTAATGGACTAAAAAAAAAAACCTGCCAAAGCAAGGCTCTAAATAATAAAAACTAGGTAGGATCATTTTTAAGACATATTCAGGAGGAGATAGAGAAAGAGAGAAAACAGACACACAAAAAATAACAAAAACGCCCGTGGCTGAACTGGTGAATGGTAGTAAAAGATAATCTGGGAGTTCTATGACTACTCTTGCAACTTTTCTGTTTAAAGTATTACAAAATAAAAAGTACTGCAGGGGCACGCTCACATGGCTTTGAGGGGAGAAAAATCACATACATGTATTTTGAAATAGGATGGATATTTGATGCTGCATTTAACCTGATGCAACAACTTGAAACATATTCAAATAGCTCACTCACCCATTGAACGGAAGCCTTGCCTGGGTCTGGATACCAGGTGTTCCGGTAAAGTTAGAGTTGCTTGCTATAGACACATAGGAAGACTGCTGTAGCTACATATAAAGAAAGGTAATTTCAGACCCTGTTTACAAAAATGGACAATATTCCTAAATATAATGATGGGGAAGAAGCACAAAATCACCTCTTAAAATAGGAATAACAGAATGGAAAATTTCATACAAAATATTTACTACCTCATGGAGCTCTTCTAAAGACCCAAAACTAATGCCAGAAGTAAACAATGTGAACATTTTAAAGTACTACAGGGCACAAATGGAAGAAATTCTTTCACAGAGGAATAATTGTAGCAAAATTAGAAAATTCTTGATGAATGTCCTGAAAATACTATAGTAACTTGTATCGGCAAGAAAAATGCAATGCGTCTACTTGCAAATAAACTGGGGTCATTTATCACAAGTTATAGAGAATGAGAAGTAATATACATAATAATTAAGTTTCTATTTCATACTGATTCTAAATATAAGAAAAGAGATGCTAATGATAAAAATACTGAACACTAATTTTTTCAACCAGTAGCCAGATATTATATTCTAAAGTACATTTCTTTAAAGTACACAGAAAAATTTGCCTCTCTCTCTCATAATCTGAATACATCAAAACTGAACAACAGCTTAGAAAAGTGGAAGTGTTAATTGCTCTGTTATGTCTGACTCTTTGCGATCCTGTAGACTGTAGCCCACCAGGTTCCTCCGTCCATGGAATTTTCCAGGCAGGAATACTGGACTGGGTTGCCACTCACTTCTCCAGGGGATCTTCTTAACCCAGGGATAGAACCTGAGTCTCCTCAACTGCAGGCAGATTCCCTGGTGGCTCAGACGGTAAAGCGTCTGTCTACACTGTGGGAGACCTGGGTTCAATCCCTGGGTCAGGAAGATCCGCTGGAGGAGGAAATGGCAATCCACTCCAGTACTATTGCCTGGAAAATTCCATGGACAGAGGAGCTTGGCAGGCTACAGTCCATGAGGTTGCAAAGAGTCGGACACGACTGAGCGACTTCACTTCTTTACCATCTGCGATACCAGGGATTGATTCTTACACGAAAAGGAACACTTCTATCTGCTTCCTAGAAAGCAGCACTCCTAATGAAAGCCAGCCAACTAGATAATGTGGCTCTGGTGCCAAAGATAACCAGATGCCATCTACAGCTGTCATCTAAAGATGACCAGGTCTGGACAGACCGCTACCAGATACGTCACCTGGAAACACATCTCACAGTCTATTTTCTAAGAACAAGGCAGTGGCATCTTATTCACTACAGTCACAGCCCTTTCTAAACTCACTGGGAAGGCTCGTCTTGACTCAACCTACTTTCTCTTCTATCTACATGATCTCACCCTCCCACCAAACTGTTCTCTGCTTCAAACTGTCTGACTTGTATACCTGACTTGCACTGTACATATCTAAATGCTAAAGATATATAAAAATAAACTTGGAAGTTTTTATTAACATGTCAAGGTTTTGGGAAGAGTCTTCAACACTGAGTTACATGTTTTTGAGTAGTTTTAGAATGTGACAATGCTAGACATCTTAGACCTGATTAACCTTTCCAAGGAGACCTTCCAGGTGGCACAGGGTTCAAGAACCTGCCTACCAATGCAGGAAATGTGGGTTCAATCCCTGGGTCGAGAAGATCCCCTGGAGCAGGAAATGACAGTCACCCACTCCAGTATTCTCACCTGGAGAACGCCATGGACAGGGAAGCCTGGAGGGCTACAGTCTATGGCGTAGCAAACAGCTGACTAAGCACGCATGCACACACATAAGCTTTTTGCATTGCAGGGACTGGATTTGCTGCCCATACCTGAGTCACGTACTGAGCAGGAAGCACTGCGTAGCCCACATTCCCTGTTCCTGGGGCTGGCGCCAGCACAGTGCCTGGTGGCAGGTTCGTGAGGTTTGGCTGGATTTGTGGCAGTGGGGTGGCAGGCATGATGAGCCGCTGCGTGGCTGGCTGGTGGTGACTATCTGAGAAGTTGGATTGATTGGTTTGGGAACAACCTATAAAGAAAGGCAGTATGTCAGGGACCACAAAAATAAATGTCACAGCTTCTCAATTCAGTTGAAATCTCTTAGACTGAGGGGATTAAAAGGTCCAAACCATTATACAGAAATAAGCTACGAGGGTATACTGTACAACACATGGAATATACCTCACATTTTATAGTAACTAGAAATTGAGTATACTATTACAAACTGCGAATCACTATACTGTACACCTGTAACATATAATATTGTGTATCAACTCTGCTTTAATAAAAATACATAAATCTTTTCTTAACTTTCAATTCTAGAGGTAAACTTCTGTTTGGGAGAGACTGAGAGAAGCGGCGTGACACTCACTTGTTTGACTGTCTGCGCTGAGACAAGTGGGACGGACATCCGCACTGGGGTGGTGTTAACAACAACTGGTTTAGCTTTGTAAAAAAGGAGGGAGGAAAAAGACAGTTTATTTACAGAAAATAGTTGTTTAAAACATTTAAGATACTTAGTTCCTTCAGAATATCCTCATGAAAAAGCTTAAGTAATTCCACTGGTTGCCTATTTGGAAGAATCTTTAACCAAGAAAGTTATTTTCAAAATTCTTTAACCCATGTACCAGGGAACTTATATCTAAGGTAGCTCTAGTCTGCCTGCTTTATGAGGGATTGTCTGTTGTTTAAGATATTCTCCTGAAAATATTTCAACTTGTATTCAGAGGCTATGTAGATCCACTACTAAATCCAGTCAGATGAAATGATGCATAAATTAAAAACTGCCATTCAGGAGCGTGGGTTACCATGCTGTTCTATTTCTACCTCTGTGTTTATATTCAAGCCAGAGAAAATATCATTCTTGTACAATTCATTATTTGCAGAATACTATGAAAAGGCAGCATAGCAGGAAGGTTAATAATATCGTCCCCTTAATTCAACTACACTTCAATTAAAAAAATAAATTAAAAAAAATGAACATAGTCTCCTAAGTCATAAGTCCAGACTGCGGGACTCAAAGCCCAATCCTGCTGCTTTCTCACTACCTAAGTCCTCTTTCCTGTATCCTCGCCTGCAGTGTAGGCATCATATCTCCCTTACAGGGTAAGAGGATTAAATATGTTAATTTATGAAAATTTATTAGAACAGTGCTCAACAAACAGCAAGTGCTCAATACATGTCAGTAGCCATTATTGTTACTGGTGTTGTTACAACCCTTACTGCTACACAAATGTCATTGTGGACAGTGTTCCAGGGAAACTACAGTATAAGACACTTGCTCAGAGAGATTATTACATTCAAGCAGAGCAGATTAGACAAGTACTCAAATAAAATAAAAATTAATTTAAAAAAAAGAGACAGCACCGTGGGAGTCCAGAGCAGACGGAACATACATCTGCCTGGCAGGGGATAGGAACGGGAGAAGCTGCATCCTATGGAGGACAGAGCCTGAGATGGGTCCTGACTGATGGCCAGGCTGCAGGGCAGGCACGCAGACCAGAGGAGGGAGACTGAGATGGGTCCTGACCGACGGCCAGGCTGCAGAGTGGGCACACAGACTGGAGGACGGAGCCTGAGATGGGTCCTGACTGATGGCCAGGCTGCAGGGCGGGCACGCAGACCAGAGGAGGGAGACTGAGATGGGTCCTGACCGACGGCCAGGCTGCAGGGCGGGCACGCAGACTGGAGGACGGAGCCTGAGATGGGTCCTGACTGATGGCCAGGCTGCAGGGCAGGCACGCAGACCAGAGGAGGGAGACTGAGATGGGTCCTGACCGACGGCCAGGCTGCAGGGCGGGCACGCAGACTGGAGGAGGGAGCCTGAGATGGGTCCTGACTGATGGCCAGGCTGCAGGGCGGGCACGCAGACTAGAGGAGGGAGGTCGCCGCAGAGGCAGAGCCTGACAAGTGGGGGGCCTTACGCTGGGAAGCTTCGCGTTTGAAGCTTCTCTTCACAAAATGCTTGGAAACAGACAGGTCTGGCTGGGACTAGGGGTTAAAAGTAGGCTGCTGCTGCTAAGTCGCTTCAGTCGTGTCCGACTCTGTGTGACCCCAGAGACGGCAGCCCACCAGGCTCCCCTGTCCCTGGGATTCTCTAGGCAAGAACACTGGAGTGGGCTGCCATTTCCTTCTCCTAAAAGTAGGCTAGTGCTGGCAAAGAAAAAAAAAGAAAAAGAAGGCTGACTCTGGCTGTTTTGTTGAAGGTTTTGAATGTCAGGGCACAGATCTATATACTTCATCTGTATTTTCAATTCAGAAGGCGATCAGAAGTCTCTGAGCATTGTGACGTAAAGAAACATTACGTAAGAGCACCAAGGGAAGCTGTTCGTGGCAGCAGCATGTAAAACCCAACAGAGCTGTGAGGAGCAGAGGAATTAGAAGAGTACAGAGCCCGAGAGCCTGGCCTGGGGTGACGGCACTGGGAACGGAAAGGAGGGAAGAGCTGGGAAGTCAGGGTGGCAGGGAAAGGATGGAGAGAGGTGTAGGCACAAGGGAAAGAGAGTCAGCCATTCTGGAACCCTCAAGTGAAAGGGAAAATGGTGGCCACTAGCGCGAAACATTCAAGGATGCGCGGATCAGAAGGGAAGAGGAAAGCCGACGCGGAGAAATGGCGTGAGACGATGGAATGCGGGAGGCAGGCCGCACTAGACCTGTATGTTTGGATCAAAAGGTGCACAAGTTCCAGTCAAGCCTGCTGCCACTCCCACAGTCTCCAGGAGGGCTCTGAGAAGACAGAGAGGACACCCTTCAGTCTCATTTACACCAAAGGCCTAGAGCCTGCGATGAGAGGGAGGCTGAGATAATAAGCTGCTGTGGACACTGAGACAAACTGTTCTGAACAGTAAAGAACAGACTTCCTTGAACAGAAAGGCTGTTAACAATGTTAAGAGGGTTTTCTTTGTTTTTTGTTTTTTTTTTACTTTTGGTTGGGATGGGAGGCTTGATGGCTGAAGACAAAAAGTTGAGAGCCCTGGAAGAACATGAGACAGAGAGAGTACTCTGATCTGAAAGGGTGCAGGCCTCTGCAGTAAGGTAACAAACTAGGGAGGAGGGAGGAGGTGGAAACGGGAGAGACCTTCAGAAAGAGAGCATGGTCAGTGTGGGGGGCTGCGCTGTCTCTCAATATACTAAACATCACTCAGCTGTCCTGTGTTTGACATAAGGGTCAATCCATTGGTACTTCTGAACTGCATCTCGATCAAGTTGCTATACGAAAAAGGTGTATGACCATGAAGTACAGGAGCAGTGACGTCTGCACCCGAGTTGAAACTGTTTCCTATTCTGATTTGATTTTAATACAGGTTAGACTGGTCTCGGCGATACTATGAAGAATTAAAAGATGAATTAAAAAGAAATTAAAAGCCTGAATTCATGCCTGGGACACTGAAGAGGGGCCTCTCCACACCACCTGTTCCTTGGAAAGGCGACGCTGGTCCCTGCTCCATGAGTGTGCCAGCAGTGATTTGGAGGCACGTGCACAGAAATGCAGGGATTTTCCTGGTGGGCTGTGAGATGACGGGGAAGGAGTGTGCCTCCTGCCCTTGTTCACCTCCCACGGGAGACTTGAGTGGATCTCATTTGGATTAGGACAGCGGAAGTGTCCCCACGTGTGCACGCACACATGCCTGCACACACTAGCACGCACACATGTACACACAGCTAGAAAACTTGGGATCTCTAGGTTTACATTAGCTTGGCATCTGCATGCTGGGTTTTAACTGAAATCTGGAGAATGGAGAAAACAGAAAACACAGTGGCCAGAAAAACAGAACATGATAAAACATTCATGGCGGGGGGTGGTCATATTGATGCTGCATGTCTTGGGCAACAGTCTAGATTTCTCCTCCTCAACTTCTGAGCATGGTCCCACATTATCCCTACTGCAGCTTTCACAGAAGTTGGCACAATCTTTAATGTTTTGGCCTTCAATAGGAATTCTGAACAATCCTTTTAGAATAGTTTCCTTCAAAACTTCAGAAACCATACCTGCTTTGAGGGCTTTTAGTTTCTTAAATTGATTTCCTCCCTCACCAAGACTGTAGATTATACTCTAAAGAGGTTAATTAGCCAAGCAATCTTCTGGGTCCTTCCATTGTGCTATCTGCCATCCAGCCAGCAATTAACACGGCAGAACCTTTGACTACTGGCGTCTGTATGGCTTTGATGGGAAAATGGACAAGATAAGCCCAGTTCCCTTTGGCTTTTAAGTAAAGGGAATCGAGCCTTTAGAAAGATTTTAGCATGTTTCATGAACTAGAGTGACTGTTTTGTATATCTTAATGAAAATACAGGTATTAATTTGTTATTCTTATGAAAAAATATCTTTTACATACATCCAGATCTTCCATGGGATTGGAGAGGACAAACAGAGGAAACCTGGGTGAATAGAAGGAAAACAGCATGGGTGGTGTATGTATGCAAGTAGTGGGGAAGAGGGAATAGATAGATGTGAAGGAGATGCGGGGAGGGGACAGAGAGAGAGACGGAAGGAAAGCAAAAAAGGAAGCTGTGGGGAAGCAGGAGGTGGTGAGGAACCGCAAGGAGGCAAAGAGAACAGAGAAGCAGAGGGAAGCAGAGAGACAGATGTATGGTGGGGAAAGAAGGAACCAGTCAACACACCAGAATTATGAAACACCCAACCCACTCCTCTGCTCTCCCTAGGTCTTAGGCTTCCTCTTCTGCTCACACCAAAGATTTATTCTCGATGATGAATCAGTGTTAAGTCACACTGGAAGTGGACGCTCAGCATATTTGCGTACATATAAACACACAAACATAAAATATAACCAACTGTATCTAGTGGCTGCTTTTTATCACTATGATGTCTAAGCAAACTGTAGCACTGAGCAGCACTTCCTAAGTAATGAGAGAACATAAACGTGACTCCCTTAGTCACCAGTACATGCAAATGTCATTTTTCCTCTCATTAAGAATACTATAATAATAAAAGACTTTCTTTCATAATCAGTTTAAAGAGCGAACGAAAACATAATTACTTGAGGTGTCTAATTTTAATAGAATACACACCAAAATACTATTTCCCTAATGCATCTTCCATTTTCTCCCATCAGTAATTTATAAAACAAGTTTTTTCTTCCACTTTACCTTAGACTTTTAGATGAACGAGCTATTAGCAATGAACAGCTCCAACCCTCTGATCCCTTAACAAAAATGAAGGAGCAAACAAATGGTCTTTAATCCATCTAGCTACATCCAATAAACAACAGATCATTCACCTGCCATTTGACACTGATGGAATATGCAGTGATCTTCCAAGGAAAAAAATTAGACCCTCAATATAAGCTGTCCTGATCCTTTCAGTTTCCATTTTTTAACAAGTAGACAAATATGGATAAAGGTCACATGTGTGAATCTGTGTATGTACATCAGGCAGCTGGAAGGGTTAAGTACAGACAGAAGTAGGACTACTAACAGGAACACTTGCCAGGAAAAATACAATTGAGCAAAATGACATTCTAACTGATTTTCATTATCAATTATACATTCAAAGTACATAAAGGATGAAGTACATACTAATCATTTATACCTTGCCTACTGGTCATTTCAACTGACCCCAAGCCCTATGTAATTTAGACAGCTTTGTAGTTTAGAAAAAAAGATTATAAATAATTTGGTTCCCTTTAAATCAACCCCACTGGCATAATGGTAGGTTTTTAAGTCAGCATCAAATGGCTACCCACAAACTGATAAATAATCACCTGGTATTACAGCACACCATGTATCAGTTTCTAGCAGAACAAAATACTACAGTTATATACAACTGGGATATAGTCTATTTCACTACCTTCTGCAACAGCTGCTGATTCAACTCTCAGCTGAAATGCCTGCTTAATCAGGATTTCAGCAAGAAAAGGATCACCTCCTATGATAAGGTTTAAAACATTCGTTACTGTTTTTTAAAAAAAACGGTTACCAACCTTGCTGGAGAGGCTGAGTGTTTGTACTGGGATTCTGACTAACTGGCTGGGTGGAGCTACTGGCTGTTGTGGCAGTAACAAGTCGGACATAATGAAACTTGCTTCCAGGCACTTGAATCTGCTGGACATTGGGAGCAGTTGCCAGAGGAATAATTGTCTTAAACTGTGATGTGCTCACGCCTCCAACAGTGATGGTCTGCACAGTTGATTTCACTGCCTATTAAACAATACAACATGGCTATCATTAATCTGGGATTTCACTTTCCTACTTCTTGGCACTTATGACACCTGCTCAGTAAAAGAGTACAGCTGTTGAAAGGAATGACCTGTTCAAAGAGAAATGAATAGTAATGAAAACACCAGTGTAACCAAAAGCAGTGAGATCTACCTTCCACTCTAGTAGTTAGCTTCCTTGACAGTCCAGGTCAGATGACTTGCTATGAAGAAACTACTGTGTAAATTACAAGCACTCACACAGTTTTGTTAATATCAGGTACAATTTGTAAGAAAAAGATTATTTCAAAACTTATAGAATTAAGCCTCATTTTCAACACAGAGGAAAAAAGGACACAGATATTTGGTTTTATTGCTACCCCCCAAATTAACTATGGCAATTTCATATTCACATGTCCTAAAGGAGAAAGAAATCAAAAGAAAAGCCTTCATTAAATCTAGCCAATTCTGGAAGGCATATAATACCCCACAGATACAACTGTACCCACTAGCCTATGGGCAGAAGGCCAAACTCAGTCCAAAATTACAACTATATTTTGGTTGGTCTAGGGAAACTAATTTTAGATGATTCAGATCTAAGTCAATATAATCATTTAAAATCCTTTCCTTCAGTCCAACAAAAAAGCAATGTGACTCTCCAAAAAGCTAAATGAAACATCAAAGGCAGAAAAGAACAAAAGTCTTTTAAGAAGTCTGCAATTAATGTTTAACCAATGTACAACAGGCTGTCATACAAAGAAAAGGTCCAGACAAAATTCTCTAAGTAGTTCTATGGTACTATTTAATAAAGAATTACACCCCCACCTATTCTTCAAACAGCCCTCATGCTAAAAAAACAGGTGACATGAAGCAGGTAGTCCAAATTCATTCCATGGATAACAATTCATGAGAGAATAATTCTGAAGAATTTGACCATTTTCATAAAAGTACAGGGGAAAAAGGAAGAGTGTCATTTAGTTTGGCAATTCTACAAGTAATAGTCAAAGTACATTACTTCAGCATAAAATAATTCACATATTATCATTAGGCAGAGACACCACAAAGCAGATTTAAAATAAAGATAAAATAGGTTGATGGTCAGTGAGTTAAACGAAAATATAAAGCTTAAAAAAATGTATACATATGGAAGCTACTTAAAAGTCAAGCAAGCTGTGAGTCAGGTGTATAATGATACAAGAGACATTATCTTTGGGACATCAACTCTAAATGGAAAAAGAATATTATTTTAAGAAACAAAGGAGGGGAAAGGAGGGGAGGATAGATAAATGAAGGATTTGGGATTAACAAGTACATGTTACTCTATATGAAATAAACAACAAAGACCTCCTGTACAGCACAGGGGGCTATATTCAATATCTGACAATAATTTATCAGGGAAAATGATCTGAAAAAGGATACATTATGTATAACTGACTCACTCTGTTGTACACTTGAAACTAACACAACACTGTAAGTGAACTGTATTTCAATTAAAATTTGTCTTTAATAGAAAAGAAAAATTTTGTTAAAGAAACAAGGTGCTTCAGATATAATTAAATTTACTGGATACTTAATACACAGAGGGCAGTGCTTCTGAAAACCCTACAATCACATTAGGAGCTAGGCACAGCATGCCACAAGTACAGGAGCTGGTTTAGCTAAGTTTGCACAGTATACTGTGTTTCCAACTATACTTTCAATTTTTTTTCTTTTTTCTTTTTTTTTGGGGCTCACCATGCAGCTTTCAAGATCTTGATTCCCTGACCAAGGATCGAACTTGGGCCATGGCAGTGAAAATGCTGAAACCTCACCACTGCACTGTCAGAGAATTCTTTCAACTTCTCTAAACTTCAAACTGCAGCTCCTACACGCTGTATAACTGGGTCTCTGAGGACAAAATCAGATCTGACTATATTTTTTATCAGTATACATCTATTTACATCTAACAGGTAAATAACTATGTGGATTTAAATCTACCATTGAACTATTTCCTATCTGAACAACCTGTCCTCTTCTGTCCCTTTTCCTCTCTTTTTTTGCCTGCTTTAGGGTCAAATGTTTTATTATTTATTTCCCCCATGGTAGTTTGTTATTTATATATGTTATTATTTTTATATAGTATTACCCTAGAGACTACAATGTTCAATGTTGGAATTAAATCAGTACTTTAAATATCACCCAGACAAGGAAAGAACCACAGAACACTGTCATTATTTATTCCTGCCCCATCTTTGTGTTACAAAAATATGTAAATATTTTTAAATTCTCCATTTAATTGAAACTCTGTAAGATATTCATTTAAATATACCCACAAACTTACCCTTTCCATCCTTTCTATACTCTTTCTGTGCTTCCATTTGGGATTGCTTTCCTTCTGCCTAAAGAACTCACTTCAGGATTTCCTTAAGTGCAGGTCTGTTGAGAAATTCTCTACCCTTTGTTTTCAAAAACTGTTTAATCCTTTTTGTTTAATGTGTATCTCTTTTGCTGACAAACTCATCTACTGAATTCTTAATCTCAGTTTTAAGCTTTCAGTTTGAAAATACTCACCTGATCGTTTTTATAGCTTTTAATTCCCTGCTGGAGTTCTTTGTCCTGTTAAATTGTTGTTTAGTCAGTAAGTCGTGTCTGACTCTTTGCAACCCCATGGACTGCAGTCCACCAGGCTTCCCTGTCCTTCACTGTCTCCTGGAGTTTGTTCAGACTCATGTCCATTGAGTCAGTGATGCCATCCAACCACTTCATCCCACTGCCCCCTTCTCCTCCTGCCTTCAGTCTTTCCCAGCATCAGGGTCTTCTCCAATGAGTCAGTTCTGTGCATCAGGTGGCCAAAGTACTAGAGCTTCAGATTCAGCGCTGTCCTTCCAATGAATGTTCAGGGTTGATTTCCTTTAAGACTGACTGGTTTGATCTCCCTGCTTGTCCAAGGGACTCACTCTCAAGACTTTTCTCTAGCATCCCAATTTGAGAGCACCAATTCTTTGGAACTCAGCCTTCTCTGTGGTCCACCTTTAACACCCACACATGACTAATGGAAAAACCACAGCTTCTGACTACACAGACCTTTGTTGGCAATGTTATGTCTCCGGTTTTTAATATGCTGTCTAGGTTTGTCATAGCTTCTAAATTCCTGAATATATTAATCTCAATTATTTAAAAAGCCAATCTGATAATTATACTACCTACACCTGTTCTGAATACTTTGATCTGGTTGCTGATATGCTTACTGATTTTTGACTGAGTACCAGGCATTGTTTATGAAAAATTAAGTAAATAATCTGAGGCTCAGAATGTTTTTATTTTCCTCCAGAAAGCATTCAAGTCAGCTTCTGCCAGGCAGTTAAGAGTAGGGGCAGGTTCACTCCTCCCCCATCTAGGACTCCAGGCTTTACCTAGCTTCCTTCTCCTTTTTGGGGCCTGAGCCCAAAGTTTTGTCCTTGGGGTCTGTAAGACTGAAGGTCTGTTCAGCTCCTCAACTCTCTGGGACCACTTTCTGCTTTTCTTCTCAGGCTCTCAGCCACATCTCACAAATGCCCTAAGGCAGAGAGTCACACTGAATACCAGGTGACTTCTCTAGGTTTCCCTTGACTTCAAATGGTGACCTATAAGGTCCTCAGTCCCTTGGTGGGTCTCCAATGCCTTCAAACAAATTTTACAAATACATTTTCTTTTTAGTTGTTTTTGGTGGGATTGTTGGTCTTCACAAGCTAGTTTCGTACAGTCAGAAACAGAAAATCCAGACTGAGTTTTAATATTGGTTTCAACATTTCCTAGGTGAGTGACCTTATGCAAGTAACTTAGCTTCTACGAGATAAGTTTCCTTATTTGAAAATCTTAAAATGGCACCTTTCACATAGGATTGTTATCAGAATTAACTGAGCTAAATTATATAAGGTGTAAACAGTAATCACATATTATTGATATAAAACTAAAAAAATGTGAGCTGCTATTTGTATTATCATTATGCCCATTATAGATGGAGAAACTGAGCTCAGATAGAGCTTCCCCAAGTTCACATAGCTAAGAGCTATGGTTTGAACCAGAGCCAACTCTGCAGCCCATTTTCTTAAGTAAGACATTGTAATGCCTCCTACTGTGGACAGTTGGACTTCCCTGGTAGCTCAGGTGGTGGAGAATCCACCTGCAATGCGGGAGACCAGGGTTCGATCCTTGGGTCGGGAAGATCCTCTGGAGACGGAAATGGCAATCCACTCCAGTATTCTTGCCTGGAGAATCCCATGCACAGAGGAGCCTGGCAGGCCGCAGTTCATGCAGACAGTAAGTCAGATATGACTTAGCAACTAGACCCCCACCATAGAATACTGAATAGAAGTGTAAATAGCACTTAAAAAAACTTTTTAATTTTGAAATAATTTTAGATTTCACAAGAAATTGCAAAACTACTACAAAGTTCCCATATGCACTTTCCCCTCTCCCCAAGAAGCATCTCATATAACCATAGGACATTATCAAAACCAGGAAACTGACATTTGGTATAATACTATCAACTAAACCACAGACCAGACCTTATTCAGATGTCACCAGTTTTTATGCATTTTTTTGTATGTACACTAAAGACTGTATAAATTCATGTAACCTACATCACCATCAAGATAAAAAATTTTTCCATCACCACAAAGAGACTCTATTGCACTTCCCTCTATAGTCACAACCCTAATTCTTGGCAACCACTGATTAAATTGCATTTTTTAACACCTAAAATAAACTAACATATCAAAGCTACTAATTTTGTAAAAGACAAAAGCATCTGAATACTACACTTAACTGCTTTAAGATTCACAAGTTGGTACCTTCCTTGGAGAAGCCTGAGAAACTTCATGTTAAGGCATGTCTCTCTGAACATACCACATCAGCAGAAAATAGTTCACATACATTCAGTAAAAATCTTCAGTTATTGCTATTCCTTACTGACAGTTGGGTTAAAAAACAAATAATTTATATTTAAACTAGCTACATTTAACATGTATCAGTGGTTGTCCTGAAAAACATGGACTTGATGTTTTTTTATTTGTACTATTTTAAGCCATTTTAATTTAAATATCAATGTAATAATTATATAGGGATACTTCTTTATTGTTTTCTAATTAGCAAATACCAGAAGTCCTTGCTTAACTGAAGATTTACCTTAAAGGGGGAAAAAAAGAATAATAAAGTACTCTTGTTCTATAAATGAAGATTCTTATTTAGTGAAGTTGGAGACAGACAGAGGGCTCAATCAATATCCAAACTCTGAATTTGTGGGGTTCCATATAAATATGTTAGCTTTTTTTTGAGGGGGAGGAGTACACTTTGAAATTTGATTCTGTTTGTAAGCATAGCTTAGAAACAAATGTTTGAACATATGAGTTTTGGTTCCAGTTTGTCTCAATCTTGTGCATACTCTGTCAAGCAACCTAATGCTTCTTTATACCTTTGTCTCTATCTGTGCAGGGGAGAGTGTTACCACTGAATGAAATTCTTATACACTTTGGAACACATGCACAAATCTCGCCATTTTGAACAGATATTAAGATGCTATTTGTTTAATCTACTGCAAAATCAGAATAATACTTTCCTCAATGCTGGTTGGGTACCACTTACTAAAGTTTGTTCTTTAAAGCTTGTTCTTTAAACATAAGCTCTTCAAGATCAGTACATGAAACAATCTACTTTTATCACATTATGAAGCCCTGAGGTAAACAAAGTTAGACAAAGGCCTTTGCTATGGGAATTCTTAGAGTCTTTAATAATCCAATAAGCATGACAGATCTCCTAGATGGGTATGGTGTATGTTTCCCAAACTTATTTAAAAATTGCAAGACCAATGTCAAGGAGCATACCACCTCCTATGTTTCCTTCTAGGAGTTTTATACTTTCAGGTCTTACATACAAGTCTTTAATCCACTTTGAGTTAAATTTTGTGTGTGGTACAAGAGAGTGGTTGTGTTTCATTCTTTTGCATGTGGCTGTCCAGGTTTCCCAATACCCACCGTATATTCTTGGCTCCTTTCTTACTAATTAATTGATCACATACACATGAGTTTATCTCTGGGTTCTCTATTGTGTTCCACTGATCAATTTTTCTGTGTTTATACCAATACCACACTGTTTTGACTATCACAGTTTTATAATATAATTTGAAATCAGGAATTTATAGGGTTCCATCTTAATACACTTTTTAGAAATTTGTGACAGAATATTTATAGACCTTATCATCATAGAAAAACTCTGTTTATATCATCCTAATTTCCAAACTTTAGGTTACTAAAATAAACCTACCAGTTTGAAAGCTTTAATGCTTTCAAGCTATAAGAGACAAATGAGAAAAGACAGATGTTATAAATATTACATGACCAAAGACAGAGTCAAACCTTGGGATGGATACTAGAACTTTTGGCACTGATGTACTGACTGGTGAAATATTATGAAAAAGATGTAAGGTGTTCATTTGCCAGTTTTTCATGGATATTAACCTAATTTATGTTTCATTCACAGTTACAGTGACAAAGATAAGTAATTTAAATGTGACGTGTTAGAATCTATGGGAGCATTCAAGGAAAGGGTCAAATGACCATATCAGGGAAGTTTAGACAATGTGCTTTAGGAGGCAGCAGTCTTATAAAAACCAGAAAGCAGGGAATTCCCGCGTGGTTCAGTGTTTAGGACTCTGTGCTTTGACCCTAGGTGTTGCAGCTATTTTTAAATTTTATGCCTCATAAGACACTGTCAACAGAGTAAAATGGTAACTCACAGAACAGCAGAGATTTGCAAATCATATGTCTAATGGGGGGCTGAGATCCAGAATATATAGGGAACTTCTAAAACTCAAACAAATCAATAAAAAATGGACCAAGAATTTGAATATACATTTCTCTGAAGTATCGTCACCTGGTAGCTCAGATGGTAAAGAATCTGCCTGGAGGAAACCTGGGTTCGATCCTGGGATCAGGAAGATCCCCTGGAGAAGGAAATGGCAAACCACTCCAGTATTTCTGCCTGGAAAATCCCATGGAGAGAGGAGCCTGGTAGGCTAAGGTCCTTGGGATCACAAGAGTTGGATACAACTTAGCGACTAAACCATCAGGGCATCATCAGTTCAATGGACATGACTTTCAGCAAACTCCAGGAGACAGTGAAACAGGGAAGACTGGCGTGCTGCAGTCCATGAAGTTGCAAAGAGCTGGACACGACTGAGTGACTGGACAACAAAGATATACAATGACCAATAAATACATGAAAAAATACTCAAACATCATCATTAGTGAAAAATGGAAACTACAATGATATACCACCTCACATACACTAGGATGGCTACTATCAGAAAAACAGTGTTGGCAAGAACACAGAGACATGAGAACCCTTGGGCACTGTTGGTGGGAATGTAAAACAGTAGTTATTGTGGAAAACAGTCTGGTGGCTCCTCAAAAAATTAAACACAGTATTACCATATGATCCAGAAATTCAGCTTCTGGGGATACACCCAAAACAACTGAAAGCAGAGCATCAACATGAATTCACCACAGGTATACATATGTCCCCTTCCTCCTGAACCTCCCTCCCAGCTCCCACCCCATCCTGCCCCTCTGGGTTGTTACAGAGCCCGTCTGAGTTCCCCGAGCCATACAGCAAATTTCCACTGGCTGTCTATTTTACACACGGCAATGTATACGCTTCCATGCTTCTTTCTCCATTTGTCCCACCCTCTCCTTCTCCCCCATGCCATAGCTCTGTTCTCCAAGTCTGCATCTCCACTGAAAGTGAAAGTCTCTCAGTCATGTCTGACTCTTTGTAACCCCATGAACTATATACAGTCCATGGAATTCTCCAGGTCAGAATACTGGAGTGGGTAGCCTTTCCCTTCTACAGGGGATCTTCTCAACCCAGGGATTGAACCCAGGTCTCTTGTATTGCAGGAGGATTCTTTACTAGCTGAGCCACAAGAGAAGCCCAAGAATTCTGCAGCGGATAGCCTATCCCTTCTCCAGCAGATCTTCCCAACCCAGGAATTGAACCAGGGTCTCCTGCACTGCTGGCGGATTCATTACCAGCTGAGCTACCAGGGAATTATAATATATATAATTATAGTTATGCTGCCCTGCAAATAGATTTATCAGTACCATCTTTCTAGATTCCATATATACACATTAATATATGATACTTGTTTTTCTCTTTTTCACTTCACTCTGTATAATAGGCCTAGGTTCATACACCTCGTTAGAAATGACTCAATTATCCTTAAATTTAAAATAATTTTAAAAAAATTCAATAAAAAAGGACCACGTTATTAGAGAGATTTTAAAGAAATGAACTCAAAGCAGGGTCTCTAAGAGATATTTGTACACCTAAAGTTCATAGTAACATTAATCATAAGACCTAATATATGGAAACAATCCAAGTGTCTCTCCACAAATGAATATACATACAATGGAGCCTTCATCATCTAGCCTTAAAAAGGCAGGAAATTCTGACTGGTGAAACTTGAGGACACTATGCTAAGGGAAATAAGCCAATAATGAGTAAAGGACAAATAATCTATAATCTCAGTTTTATGAAGTAGAATAGCCAAAATCCCAGTGACAGAAAATAGATCCGTAGCTGTCAAGGGCTAGGGAGAGGGAAGAAAGGGCACAGAGCCCAAGTTTTCCAAGACGGAAAGTGCTCTGGAGATGGACGGTGGAGAAGACTGCACAACAATATGAATGCTCTTAATACCACCGAACTGAACACTTAAAAATGTACACAACGATGGCACATTTTATGCTGTGTGTATTTAGCCACAATATAAAAGTCAGATGCCCATCCTGCAAGATGTGTTACATGAATCAGTCAGGATCAAACTGGTAGACAGGTGAATATAAATGTAACCATTCCATCATGCTTAAAAAAATAAGAATAAATCTATTTGTTCTCGTGCTTAATTTGTAATAAAATATTATATGCAAAATAATTACATAAAACCGGATAATAATTTTTTAATGGATAAATAAAATACTGGGATAATGGATAAATAATGGATAAATAAATAAATAAATAATGGATAAATAAAATACATAAATCAAAAACTCAAAATTCACAACTGAAGACACTATTTTGACAAATTTCATGTGCAAAATGTCTGCCAAGAATAAAAAGATGAAACCAACTGACAAAAAGGTTTGCAACCACACTGATAACAAAGGAGCACTTTACATAATATGCTATGAGCTTGTTTTAGTTCAAAACAAACAAAAAAGATAAACCACACAAAGAGCATCAGAGTTCAGAGGAAGAGTCCAGAAGACACACAAATATGAAGAATTTTTAAAAATATACATCTATTTGAGATCTTTAAATCAGTTATGTTGGCGAATTAAAAATGACTGATAAACAAGAGGGCACAGAAGCAGACCCACACAAATAAAGCCAACTGACCTCTGACTAAGAAACAAAGGCAACTCAATGGAGAAAGGGTATTTTCAACAAATGATGCTGGGACAACAGGACATCCACACACAAAAAGTGAATTTCAACACAGATCTGATATTTTTCACATATGGATCACAGACCTAAAATTATAAAACTAAACTACAAAGCTCATGGAAGATAACAGCAGAAAAGTTAGGTTACCCTGGGTTTGGTGATGACTTTTTAGATACAATACCAAAAGTACAATCCATGGAAGAAAAAACTGATGAGTCAAACTTCATTAAAACTGAAAATTTTTTCTCTGTAAAAGACACTGTTAAAAAAATAAAAAGACAAGCCGAAGACTGGAAGAAAATACCTGTAAAACATATGCTAAGCTCTAAACATACAGGAGTCATCTGAGTTGTATTCCAGAAATTTCAAAATTAAACGGCACCATAGTGATGCAACCAGCAAACTCCAGGCTATGAAAAATATAGGATGTAAACAACTTGACTTTTTATTTAAAGGGCAAGAGGAAAAAAGGAAGAGGAAAGTAAGAGAAACAGCAATCATTCACAAACTTTTCTGAATCCCAAGTTCAATCAAGCACAGTGTAAAAATTTAGGTGCCTGGGGAAATGTGAATAAGTTAAAAGAAAGTGTCCCTATCTTTTATATACATAACAAAATACCTACAGACAAAATGACATGATTTACCTTTTAAAAAAGTGGGAAGTGTTATAGATGATAACACAACAGTGGATAATTCCAAAGTTGGATGAAGGATACACAGGGGTTAATTATACTATTCTAACTTTTTAGCATATTATAAATTTCTATATTAAAAAGGTTTTAATAATATTGCAACAGGACCCCACAGGCATTCAAACATCATTAATTATAAATGCATAAAAACAAAACCAACATAGTAACATAGAAAAATTCTCTGCTAATGGGTGCTGATATGAGAAACATGCTTATCTACAAAGTAACTTAGGCAACTGAATTAATGGGACTAGGAACCTGCAGTCACCCTAACTCTAACTCTTAATCAGTCTTGAAACAACCTATGTTAAAGTTTATCAGGAAAACAGATCCCCTTCACTTCAAACTGTACTCACAGGACCATCCCCATTTAAGAGACTCAGCAAGAGCAGAAGCTATCAACTTCTGAAACCTCTGTCCCAAAAGTGTTCTCTCAACTTCCCAGTAACGTCATTGTTCATATCACTTCTTACCTGGATATATGTAAAACAAATTCAAAATCAGCTCCTGATTCACCTCTACCTGCTCTGAATCCACCACACAAACACTGTCTAAGTAGAGACACTTTATCAGTCTTCATTAAATGACAAAATTAACTTTAAAGTTGCTTGGTTTTGAAAATTATCCAAAATCTAACCCTATCTTTATATGTTCTCCACTCCCTGCAAAGGATTACTAATTCCAGTCAGAGTCAATCCAATCCAATCTTACTACTCTGTATGCAGGTACTCTTACAGGTATACATATGTATACATTGTAAGTATTTTTACCTCCAGTCCTTCTCTCTTGTGGCTGACATCTACTCCAATTCTACCCATTAAAAAAAATCTTAGCTCAGGGATGCCTTCTCTGATCATCCCAACTGCAGCTGAATCCTCTATATAGGAGTTCATGTCATCACTTGAACTTTTGTAACTTTATATGTTTGTGCATCATTTAAAGTCATTTCTGTCACATCCCCTCCTGCATCTTCACAGACTTTAGGTCCCACATGTCTATTTTTGCTGTTTCCCCAAAGAGTACAGCCCCTGACACTCGGCAGGTATTGCTGAGTGTGGAATGAAGGAATCTCAGGGCTTCTTTTTCTTTTCTCTTTAGTTTCGCCTCCCTTGGCTATACACACAACTTAGCACCTATTTCATTGTTCATTATTGTTTTACACGCGTTCAATTCTGTCTGACCAACCACCATAAGCTCTTCCATGGTTTCCACAGCCTCAGCCAACAGCACACACTGACCTACTGACAGCCGTTCAGAGAAGGAAAGAGTGACTCTCTGCCTGTCTACTCACCGGCTGCAGCATGCAGCACGCGGGATCTTAGTTCCCCAACCAGGAATCCAACTTGTACCACCCTCTGCCCTGGAAGTGTGAAGACTTGACCCCTGGCCTGCCAGGGAATTCTCCAAGAGTGACTCTAAACAACAGCAAATCTTCATTATTGTTCAGGCTTCCAGCTTATTGCCTAATTCATGCCAATTACTTGTGTTAAGACAGCACTTCTTACTCTATACAGGGACAATTACACTATAGACTGCTTACTGCTAACCAAAATCCATACTCTCTTCTGCTTCCTAGGCATACAACCAGGTTACACTTCCTAGGCTCCCTTGCAGTCAAGGTAAGGCCACAAGACCTTTAGCTAGTGAGGTGAAAAATGCACCAAGCATCTGGTCCGGTCCATAAATGTACCACCATGTATCTTTTCCCTGACTTTTCCCTTCAGGGAGACTGAGCACATCATTCAGTTTACTGCAATTTCTAGCCCATTATAAATATTAGCATTTAAAGAAATAAAACTGTCACATTACTTTTTAAAATGTATTCAATGGAATCAAATCAACATAGTGATTTGATACTCACCAGTATCTATTACATTTCTAAAAATATAAATCAAGAACTCTTTAGCAGTCAGAAATTTACATTATTCCTTTTCCTCTATAAACTTGTATCTGAATTCCATATCCTCTAAAAATTTTATTCTGGTGTAACATTTTTACCCTTGAAATTCTTTTATCATAATTCTCTGAAACAAAAAGGTGTGTATAAACTGAAAATTTAAGAACATTTTGTATCACCCTGATGTTGGAGAGGGGAATGGTAACCCACTCCAGTATTCTAGCCTGGAGAATCCCATGAAGAGAGAAGCCTGGTGGGATACAGTCCATGGGGTTGCAGAGTCAGACATGACTGAGCACAAAAATTACCTGTTACGTAAAGCTCTATGTGTTAAATAATTTTGTCTTGACTGAGTTCATAATACAGTTATTGTATACATCGAAAACAACAAATATATTACAAATGTGATTACTACAATATAAAAATTTTATTGGAATGCATCGCTCCATGAGATGATGGGACTCATTTTAAAAGATTACTTCCTGTATCCATAAATGTATATTATATATCACTAGAGTGAGAGTTCAGCATCAATTCTATTCCTATTTTTAAATAAACACTGAAAAACATTTTCATAAATCTATACATATGCACAAAGATATTTATTATAATAATATACATTAATACTTAGAATTCCTTCTGAGTGTTATACCCCAAATCGCATTGTATTCTACCATCAAAAATTATTTCTAATGATCTATAAACTTACTTATGTCCTCCTTCAATTTAGTGGGGGAAAAAAAATGGAACCTATCTGAAGTCCTAGCAAACTAATTTTTAATAATCTGCAGTCATTTGTCTTATCAGTTTCTAGGAAATATGACCAAAACCTACCAAATGACAGGTGTGCTGTTTACCGTAATATGTTCAGAAATAGGAAAAAACATTTTTTAAATTATTAACTTCTCTTACTCCTTGGAAGAAAAGTTATGACCAACCTAGATAGTATATTCAAAAGCAGAGACATTACTTTGCCAACTAAGGTCCATCTAGTCAAGGCTATGGTTTTTCCTGTGGTCATGTATGTGAGAGTTGGACTGTGAAGAAGGCTGAGCGCCAAAGAATTGATGCTTTTGAACTGTGGTGCTGGAGAAGACTCTTGAGAGTCCCTTGGACTGAAAGGAGATCCAACCAGTCCATTCTGAAGGAGATCAACCCTGGGATTTCTTTGGAAGGAATGATGCTGAAGCTGAAACTCCAGTACTTTGGCCACCTCATGTGAAGAGTTGACTCATTGGAAAAGACTGATGCTGGGAAGGATTGGGGGCAGGAGGAGAAGGGGACGACCGAGGATGAGATGGCTGGATGGCATCACGGACTCAATGAACGTGAGTCTGAGTGAACTCCGGGAGATGGTGATGGACAGGGAGGCCTGGCGTGCTGCAATTCATGGGGTCGCAAAGAGTCGGACACAACTGAGCGACTGAACTGAACTATGGTGGTGATAATGTTCTTTATCTTCACTGAGGATTTTTTTATTGTACAGATGTATACATTTAAGCTGTAAATATCTGAATGTTTAAGATCTGCATATTTGTACCTTTAAGATTTGCATATTTCAGTATATGTGAAATTTTCCTCAAAACAAAAAAGAAAACCCTCTACACAGAGAATTCTAGTTAATGGTATGCTTGGAAGATGGGAGGAGAAGTATACTCAGTATATGCAACTTACTTGAAATGCATTTTAAAAATAAGATGATTGATGGAGAGAAGGATGGAAAAATAAATGATAAAGCAACTACAGTAAAATGTTGAGTCTAGAGTTTAATTATAGAAGAAGCTTTACAGAACTCTACCCATGCTAGAAGTCTCAGAAGTAGAAAGAGTTCAAGAAGTTGTACTGGTCATAGATTTCAGAGGAATAAGAAACTCTTCATTTGTACACAGCTTATGCTCTGAAATTCTTCCTCTGGGACTGAAGTACATTCTGCATCCTAAATGGCTATGTGATGATTTAATTACCAACAGATCTTCCCTGTTTGCCAAATAAGGCCAAAAAAGAGGAGCACTCCACTGGGCAGGAGAGAAAAACTGACAAGAGTGTGAATAAGGTAGTTTCAAGGATGTCCAGGATAACTTCCAGAGACTTTTAAAGGTAAAGAGCAGGATATTTTGAAAATGTGTTTGTGTTCATTATAAAGATTGGTGGGGGCGGAGGAGGGGGGAGTGCGGATAACCCATCCATCAACATCAGGTAAAGGGTGACCAGGCCTTACATTTTAAGAATATTTACTTATAAGACCAAATTAGTGAGAAAGAAGGGTTTTGAGGTTTCTAACCCTTGTTTCTTTGATCCAATTTGCTAGGACCTAAACTCTACAAGTACTTATTTTCTGAACTTCAGGTATCCCAAAATTTAACTGTCCTGAACTCTTTCTAATCAGGTTTATTAAGAATAACAACCCATCTTCAGTGCTTGTGCTAAGTTATTCACCTTTAATAGAATAGTTTCCCCATTCTAGATGTATAAGCTTAAAAAAAAAAAAAAAAAAAAGGCCCAGATGGCATTCTAAAATGAAAGCCAGACTTAAAGATAACCTGAATGCTGTAACCATCACATAAGGACTTTAAAATAACTATGATCAAAGTGTTAACAGGCCTAGCGGGAAAGGAAAACAACACGCAATGAACAGAGGGGAGTGTCAGTAGAGAGACGGAAACTATAAAAAAGAGCCAAATGGAAATGACAGACATACGATAAACACAATTATCAGGGATAAAGAAGTCCTTCAGTGGGCCCTTAAGTAGATTCCACACAACTGAGGAAAGAATCAATTAATTTGATGACAGGTCCATAGAAATGACCCAAGTGAAACAAAGAAAAAGCGGGGAGGGAGCAGAACAGAGCATCCAGGAGCTTCGGAACACTCTCAGTCTAGCGCTTTAGAAACCAGAGTCCAAGAATGAAGAGAAAGAAAGAATGAGGCAGAAGAAAGAGTTGAAGAGATACAGTCCAAAGTTTTCCAAAAATAAAAGACAGTAGATCTGAGGCCCAAGAAGCTTTAAAACTGAGATACATACGCACTTTTGGCGCAGTGGTAAAGAACCCACCTGCCAATGCAGAGAAGTAAGTGACGCAGGTTTGATCCCTGGGTCGGGAAGATACCCTGAAGAAGGGAATGGCAACCCACTCCAGTATTCTTGCCTGGAGAATCCCAGGATTCATGGACAGAGGAGCCTGGCAGGATATAGCCCACAGGATCGCAAAGAGCTGGACATGACTGAAGTGACTTAGCATGCATGCATGCACTTTAAAAAGAAAAGAATAGGTACAAAACACACATCTGGACATACAATAGGTGCCCCCTTCCAGGCTCGATGGCACCCCGCACTCAAGAGGTCTGCAGGGGAAACAGTGCCATCAGGAAGAGTCAAGTATCCGTTAGAGAAAAAGATAAAGGAGTCTTCGGTGAAGAGGTGAGGG
>SJYC01100712.1:0-25325 GCA_006408675.1 Madoqua kirkii
AATAGGTGCCCCCTTCCAGGCTCGATGGCACCCCGCACTCAAGAGGTCTGCAGGGGAAACAGTGCCATCAGGAAGAGTCAAGTATCCGTTAGAGAAAAAGATAAAGGAGTCTTCGGTGAAGAGGTTGAGGGCTTAGGGGATTATTTTGCTTCTGAACCCCAGATAGGGTATGGTGGTAGGGTTTCAAGAGTTGGGGGTGGGTAGTGGGTAAGGGGGTGGGTAGCGGGTAAGGCAGAGAAGGCAATGGCACCCCACTCCAGTACTCTTGCCTGGCAAATCCCACGGACAGAGGAGCCTGGTAGGCTGCAGTCCATGGGGTCATGAAGAGTCAGACTCGATTAGGCGACTTCACTTTCCCTTTTCACTTTCATGCACTGGAGAAGGAAATGGCAACCCACTCCAGTGTTCTTTCCTGGAGAATCCCAGGGGGGATGACCATCTAGGGGTCGCACAGAGTCGGACATGAATGAAGCGACTTAGCAGCAGCAGCGGCAGCAGGTAAGGAGACAGAAGATACTGACGACTTCAAGATCAGATGTGAGCAAGGAAAGGTAACCGAGGAGTCTGGCTCTTTTGATGACAGCCAGTACCATATTAACAGGAATAAACAATGAGAGAAGTCCTGGCAGAGTCAAGGAAGATGATGGTCAGATTGTGAGTCTGGCAGGGAAGGAAGGATGGGTGTTTGAGGTTTCTTTTGACCACTTTCGATTAATGGGAGCAAGGACATCTCCAGCAAATCCCGATTTTTTAGTCCTTTTCTTAATTGATTGATTCTTCTTAACATTTGAAATTTGAGAACTTTTTAAAGTTTCTCACGCTACCTCTCTCATTTCTTCTCTTCCACTGGCTTCTTTTCTTCTACCAACTCTTAATATTCTGTGGTTCAGTCCTGCCTTTCTCTTCACTCCACACACAACCTCATGCTCCCTGACTGCCTTCATCCGTACGCACAGTTTTAGCCACCACCTACCTTCAGCTTCCTAATGGACATCCTCCTTTAGACAGGCAGTGGGCACTTCAATGACAAACAGCTCCAAGAGCTAAACAATATCTTTTTGCCCAAACTGGCTATTCCTTCTGTATTTCCTCTCTAGGATAAAGGGATAATGGGAGTTCTCTCCTGTCTTAAAATGTGGCTCTAATGAAACCTTCAAAGATGAGAACAACAAATGATAAACTCCCCTATTCTCTAAAAAGAACAAACCATCCATGCCAGAGTGAGTTGCTAAAAGACAGTACTATTATCCACCTGCTGCCTATCGAAAATGAAGCAAAACAGACTAGAAACAGAAGTGAATTCATAAACATAGAGAACGCTAGGGCTTTACACCTTAGTGAGAACAAGGGCAGGGATTCCCCCAGAAAATCTCTGGGACGGACTGGGAAACTTGACATCTCACTCTTTGGCTGGTGATATACTGAGATAAAGGAACTCTTAAGCCCATTTGGGTCTAGCCACCAGAAGGATCTGATATATGTTCCCAGGAATTTAGGCCTTATGGGAACATGGGTCCCAGCCTGTAAAAAGTAAGAGGTGGATGCAGGGACTTCCCTGGTGGTACAGTAGATAAGAATCTGCCTGCCAACGCAGGGGATACGGGTTCAATCCTTGGTCCGGGAAGATCCCTCATCCTCGGCGCAACTAAGCCCAAAAGCCACAACTACTGTGCCCATGAGCTCCAACTACTGAAGCCTGTGTGCCCAGAGTCTGTGCTCTGCAAAAGAGAAGCCACAGCAATGAGAAGTCCGCTCACTGCAATGAAGAATAGTCTCTGCTCACCGTGGCTAGAGAAAGCTGGCGAGCACAGGAAAAGGTAAAATCAATCAATCAATAAGTGATTTTGTATAAAGAGGTTGGAAGGAGCTTCAAAACAGCAGAGCAAGGACACAGAGAACCACAGTTAGATGAGCTATGCTTCTACCACCGGGTTCTATAGGTTTCCCATTAGTCAAAGAGATGTTGTGGAAGGGATAAAGCATGTGCCAGGCCAAAGATATGTGCCATCTCGAGGGAGGGATACTCAGCAGAAACAGGCTGTAGGTGGACTACAGGAGAAAGAGAGAGCAAGAAGACTGCCAAAGGCCATTGGAGTGTGTTCCAGACAGGAACCTGGGCAATGTGCACACACCACGGGGCCTGCAGAAACCATCCTAAACGCACAAGGCTCAAGGCCACACTTGGACACCTGCCACAGAGGGCACCAGCAGCCGGACTACAACAGTCCCAGTCACGTAAAACTCTGTCCCTTCTCTTCCCATCTTCCTGCCAATCAGAAGTCAAATGCAGAAAGAGGCAGGAGGTGGAAGAGTGAAGTAAAACACAACGCCCCTCCACTGCATGGACCCTGAGTCACGATTAGGTGTAAGTTACCTCCATTCAACCGGATGTAAGATTTGGAATAGACTTTTCATACCTTTGAATTTAATCATTGCAATAAGGCTCATTCCTATAGTTAGTAAAAATGATGTCTGTCAAAGAGGCAAGGAAGGAAGATTCAACAGGGCTAAAGTCAAGGATAAAAGGAAAATAAAGCAAGTTCTTACTTGTATACTATCAGATACAGCCCATATACCAGTCCACAGTGCCACCACCTACTCTTGTTACTCAAGTTAGGAATCCAGGAGTCATCCCTCAGAATCTCCCTCTTCTGAAACCCTGGCATTCGGTCATTATGTCTTAAACACATCACTTCTCCCTGGCCCTTGAGCTACCAACCTAGCTTGAATCTGAAGTACTATTAACAATCTAATTTAATGATTCTCTACCCTGGCCTATACTTTATTATTATTATTATTATTATTTTCAAATTTGAGTATAACTGCTTTACAATGTTGTGTGGCCTACACCTTAAATTTTTTAAATATTATTTTTAATACCTAGGCCCCAGCCTAGACACTGATTTAAATGGGATTAGACAGAGGCCAGCCACGAGGTTTTCCAAGAGGTCCCCAGGCGCTTCGCAAGTGCAGCCAAGATTGAGAATAACTAATCTACCTGGTCTTTTCTAGAATCCAGGCTTACTTTCCTCCAAACTATCTTTCATTATGCTACAAGAGTCATCTTTTTAAAAATGCAAATTTCATATTATCCTACAGCAGCTGTTTTCAATCTAGGCTGCCCCTTCAGAATCACCTAGTGTAAAAATTCCTCATACCAGGCCTAACTCCAGGCCAATTAAAACAGAGGCCCTGGGGATAAGAACCAGGCCTTGGTATTTATCAGAGCTCCCCAGAGGACTCTAATGTGCAGACAAGGTTGAGCACCACTGTCCTAGAAGCAATGGGAAGTCTCAGCAAGTCTTTAAGAGCAGTAAAATCCAAACTCCCCTGTGCCGGGAGCCAGCGTGAGGAATCCCACCTGTGAAAAGGTCATGCAGCAGAGGTCTGATGGGCAAGGTCAAGTCAGATCTCAAGTTTTCCCCCATTCCCTGAGCATGTACCCCCAAAATAAGAATATGCCTGCCTTATTGTATTGTACTTTTCCACTCTTCTGACACACTCTGGAAAAAGTCAACTCAGGGTTTTAGTCTTCTGCATTTGAAAGGGATGTTTCAGTTAAACCCCCTCTGCTAACTCTCTAGCTTGCCTAACAGGTTTCCCTGGACTTTTACATCTTGTGAATTGCTTACAGCCCCCCAACCGTGAGAAGCACAGAGTTTAAAAGCATCTTAAAGATACAGAGCCTTTTCTAGAGAGTTAAAAATCATATTGGTGACGGGTTTTCACTGTTGACTCAATGACTGCTGCCAGGCCTCCATATTCTTTATCTTCTTTTAGGCACCTGGAATGATGTTAATCCATGTAAACGGGATATGGAAAAAGATATAGTAGTTTTGATGTTAGTAACACTAGATTTTTGAGTTAATTACTTTTCTTTTGTTATAAATCACTGTACTCCTTTTACTTGTTATAAGGTGCTGTATCTTTGCTATGTAAGAATGTAACTTTATTTAGTGCTTTCTGAGAGTGGCACCAGACTTTGGGAAGATCAACACAAATAAGCCTTCTGGTTAACAAACCCTTAATCAGAAAAAGGCTGTAAAATGTTAATTGGCCCTTTTGGCAGGAAGATGATGTAAATCACCTAAGACCTGTGTATACAACTAAGTATGCAGAGAGAAAAGCTTGGTTTTGATAAGACTCTGGGCTGCTAATGCTGCATAATTTTGTATTACCCATTGATCTCCATGTACTATCAAAAGTAAAAAGCCTTCTGAACAATAGAGGCCGGGCCAGTCATTGGAAAGACTGGTTTCCCCCATGTCTCCTCTTTACTCTAATTTCAGGCTGAATTCCCATCTGGGGCATGGAGGCTCACCATGTCTACTTACTTGTCCCGGCTTCTAAGATCTGTAAGAGAGAGAACCCAAGGCGGGGCATTCTCCGATATTCAAACAGGCACTGGCGGCCTAACGTAGATGGTGCAAGTTCCTTGTCTGGAACTTTATTGGTTTTCCACGTAATTGGTTCTCCACCTAATTTTCCTACTACACTATTCCTTCCTAATCTTATATCTCTAAATAAATAAGTTTTTTCCTCACCTATCCGTCTCCTCTTCAAATCACCCTGGATCCACCGGGGCTGGACATCGACACCCCTGAGGGTAGCGAAACCTTGCTTCCAACCTTAGCACCCTCAGCGTCCACACTACCAAAGCAATGTAGCTCCCTACACTACATTTATTATACAAGGCATGCTTTCATGCTTTCATGTAAAGTATTACCTCAATTCACGCATGGCCCAGGCCCAAACCACCTTTAAGCTTAAGACCTTTCAGGAACAGCAGCCTTTGTACAAAAACCCATGACACATACAGCGGGGCTCATCAATCCACCTGTAACCGTGACAATCCTGTAGAGTAATTTTTAACTTTTAAGACTAACTTGCCTACTGAACCACCTGAAACTTAAAGCTGATCTATGTTTTTAGGCCTAGCATATCACTATGAAGAACACAAAGTGAGAGCTCAAAATTTCTGTTAAATTCATTCCATTTAAATAAATAATTATCTGTGTTATTATGCAGGTAGGAGATCATTTTAATCAACTGTAACAGACACCATATTTATACCTTATAGTCAAGTCTTACTGAAACAGAAGCCAACAGTTAGCCTTTTTAAACATGGAAGGCAAACATTTAATGTTCATTCTATTCATGAATAGAGTAACAAGTTAAGGGAAACGGCAGGTGCAAATGGTAGTGTGTTTCCGGAATCCCAAGGGTGGTACCTTACAGAATAGATTCCTGGCTTTTCCCTTGAACATATCCATTCAAATATACTTTTTTCAAAATGCTACACTGTATGACATCTGTACATTTTAGCAAAGTGAGCTAAGACTACCTACTTCACCTAAAATGATAGGTACTTCACTCTGTTAAAATGAAAACAAATGACAAGTTTTCAAATGCTTTGCATGAACTGTGATAACCCAGTAATATGGTGGCCAGCATGTGATGGCAATTTCTAGTACTCTGGGTGCTCTGTTACCCAGCAAAATCTTAGCTCTCTATAAAATCAAGGACAGCTTAAGCAGAAGACATCAATATCCTATTTTCAAAAAACCTGCATTTTATAGTCACTATGTATGTGACTGACCCAAAGAAAATAATTGTGCACAAACATAAACTGAAGAGGAATCACATACTTACATAAAATACTTCATTCAAAAGATTTATGTTGTACCCATACTCACATGGGCCATGGAAATCATCTCGCATGCAAAATGACTACCGTGTTACTATGCGTTTAGAATTAAGCTTTTTATCTGTCACACATTCTTGATTACCAAATCTGGTATTCACCAAATACCTATTAATTGTTTGGGAATATAAATAAAGTCATTAACCACAATACTTGGCATTTGTGGCTAATTCCTTTTTTTTTTTTTTTTACCTTATTTGGCGATTTCAAAGGTGAGATGGCTATTTTATTTGGTGTCTGTGTTGTAGAATTTAAAGTTGATCCAATAACACCACTTTCAGATATTGTTATGGTCTTTGATGGAGTCCCCGGAGTAGACTGTGAAAGAACCCTACCTGCAAATGAGAGGCAGCACATCAGTTTGACTTTTTTCGATAATTGTATAAAAACGAATGTGGTGATGATTTACACCCACTGCAGTACATGTGCTCAACACGTCACATGTAGCCACGTACGAACGGAAACAAGGAGGTCTAATGAACCATGGTGAGCCTACTGAACTATGATGGACCTAGACAGAAAGAAACAAAACAATGCTTTTTAGTAACACTCAGCATCTTAATACCACCTTATGAAAGTCCACAAAAACGCCTCTGCTCACGTTCTCATCAAAACTGTTTCGTGGGGGTTTTTCTGCCTGCTCTTGGGATCTCAGTTCTCCAACCATGGAGTGAAGCCACACCCTTGCAATGGAAGCACTGAGCCCCAACCACTGGACCACCAGAGAAGGGCCTCATCAATAACACTGCTAAGTGATAACTATCAGAAAATGGGCTCAGAACAAGTATGCAGTGTATCCTGTGAAAGGGGCCCCCAAAGTCAGGACGTGAACCCCAGCCTTAAAGCTTCAGTCTCTGTTTTCTACCTCAGCTTCTTCCTGTGTGAACTTAAACCTCAGCATACGATCTAAGTCCACATCTATAAAACAGACAGTTACTGGGCTAACTTGAATAGTCTGGAAATACACTTTCAGAACAACACAGAAAAACTACACTGTGTCTGGATGGCTAATGGAACTGGAAATCAGATGAGGAGAAGTTGAAATATTAGGAATTTTTATCCTAGGTAGGAGAGGATTACAAAGACATGACAACTCCTCCAAATTCCTGAAAGAATGAGCAATGGTGCCATTCACCCTTCTGGTGCCCCCACCATTCTGGGCACACAGTGGGACTGCCCTTCCTACCCCCACCTCTTCCCTGTGGTGAGACTGGGGCCATATGACTAGTTCCAACCAACAGATTGTGAGCAGAAGTGACGTGTATTATTTGCTATCTATGCAAGACCTTGCCAGGCTCTCTTCTTCCACAGCTGAGATGATGGTTCCTCTGTCAGCCTGGGTCCTTGAGTGACCTTGATGACAAGACCCACCACTTTTGAACCCACACAGACATGTAGATAACCCTGAAGTAAAAATCTAAAAGAAAACTTCTTTAACTTCTGAGATTTAGACTGTTTATTATGGCAGAAAAACCAAGGTTACCCTGACTGAGCCAGGCTGTCAGGCTGAAGGATCAGAACCACCGAGCTGCATAGCACTAATATATAGGAACAGAAAATTTTCAGTCTATCAGTAATGAAGAACCTCCAACAAAAATTTCCAGTTGAAATGACTGTTTTAATATGAGTGAGTTCCTACTCACTGAAGCTGTATGCTGGATAAACAGATGCTGGATAATCGAATCCATTGGCTAAAGAGGAAATTCAAGCACTCAAGAAACAGAGAGGGTAGATAACTGTATTATCTCCCAGATCCCTTTAGATGCTATGATTTTGGACAGCAAGGAGATCAAATCAGTAAATTCTAAAGGAAATCAACCCTGAATATTCACTGGAAGGAATAAGGCTGAAGCTCCAATACTCTGGCCACCTGATGTAAAGAGCCGACTCATTAGAAAAGACCCTGATGTTGGGAAAGATTTGAGGGCAGGAGGAGAAGGTGGCAATAGAGAATGAGGTGATTCAGCGGCATCGCTGACTCAATGGACATGAGTCTGAGCAAACTCCAGGAGACCATGAAGGACAGACAAAGAAGCTTGGTATGCTGTAGTCCATGGGTCACAGAGCCGAACGTGACTCAGAGCAGTGCTGAACAACAAAACAACTATTAGTTGGAGATGAAAGAGAAGGAGAGAGGAAGAAAAAAGATAGGACTTAACAGAAAGCTAGCATGTAAGAGTTTCAGGGCTATTACTAATAGCAATTTTTTACAAATGAGTTATTTTAAAAAGTTTTTTTTAATGAGTTAAATTTTACCAGGCATTTATGAATTTTAAAATTATTTTAAATATATTTTTTAAAATTTCATTTACTTCATGATTACATTTTATATTACAGACATATTCCTTAGTGAATTTTAGCTAAGAGTTTTGCTAGGGTTTTTCTAGCCTAACTTACATCATAACTGAGCTTAAAAAAAAAAAAAACAAAAAAATCCTACCAAACCCTACCCGGAGAAGGCAATGGTACCCCACTCTAGTACTCTTGCCTGGAAAATCCCATGGACAGAGGGGCCTGGTAGGCTGCAGTCCATGGGGTTGCTAGCAGTTGGACAGGACTGAGTGACTTCACTTTCATTTTTCACTTTCATGCATTGGAGAAGGAAATGGCAACCCACTCCAGTGTTCTTGCCTGGAGAATCGCAGGGACAGGGGAGCCTGGTATGCTGCTGTCTCTGGGGTCGCACAGTCGGACACAACTGAAGCGACTTAGCAGCAGCAGCAAACCCTACCAAAACCCCTTTGACTGTGTGGATCAACACCTTTGACTGTATGGATCACAATAAACTGTGGAAAATTCTGAAAGAGATGGGAATACCAGACCACCCTACCTGCCTCCTGAGAAATCTGTATGCAGGTCAAGAAGCAACAGTTAGAACCTGACACTGAACAATGCACTGGTTCCAAATTGGGAAAGGAGAACATCAGAGCTGTGTATTGTCACCCTGTTTATTTAACTTTTAGGCAGAGTACATCATGTGAAACGTTGAGCTAGATGAAGCACAAGCTGGAACCAAGATTGCTGGGAGAAATATCAATAACCTCAGATATGCAGATGACACCACCCTTATGGCAGAAAGTGAAGAGGAATCAAAGAGGCTCTTGATGAAAGTGAAAGAGAATGAAAAAGCTGGCTTAAAACTCAACATTCAGAAAACTTAGATTAAGGCATCTGGTCCAATCACTTCTTGGCAAACAGATAGGGAAACAATGGAAACTGAGAGACTCTTTCCTTGGGCTCCAAAATCACTGCAGATGGTGACTGCAGTGATAAAATTAAAAGAGGCTAGCTCCTTGGAATAAAAGCTATGACCAACCTAGACAGCTTATTAAAAAGCAGAGACATTACTTTCTAGTCAAAAACCTGGTTTTTCAGGTAGTCATGTATGGATGTGAGAGGTGGACTGTGAAGAAAGCTGAGTGCTGAAGAACTGATGCTTTTGAACTGTGGTGTTGGAGAAGACTCGTGAGAGTCTCTTGGATCAAACAAGTCAATCCTAAAGGAAATCAACCTTGAATATTCATTGGAAGGACTGATGCTGAAGCTCCAGTACTTTGGCCACCTGATGCAAAGAACTGATTCACTGGAAAAGACCCTGATGCTGGGAAAGATTGAAGGCAGGAGGAGAAGGAGATGACAGAGGATGAGATGGTTGGATGGCATCACTGACTTGCTGGACAAGGGTTTGAGCAAGCTCTGGGAGATGGTGAAGGACAGTGAAGCCTGGCGTGCTGCAATCCATGGAGTCACAAAGAGTGAGACATGACTCAGTGACTGAACTGACATCGTAACTAAATAAGTCAATTCTATAGAAACTAAATGAATCAGTATCAAATATTTTTAGAAGGCCACTCTCAAGCGTGGAGCCTGCCTCAAGTAACATGTTTCTCTGTTCTGATTTCCAAAACTAATACCTGTGGGATAAGCCTGAAGCCCCAACAATAATTATTTTAAGAAAAAAAAAAAAACTACCAATAAAGACACGTTTGTATAAAATGCTCATTTTTATGGCTATTACTATAATAATTATATGCTTATCTGTTAAGCATTACATACATTTCAGAAAACATATATATATATATATATATATAAAATCTCCAATTCCTGAGGATAACTGGTACCAAAAAATGCCACTTACTCTGAGAAAACCTAGAAGGGTGGGAATGCACGGGAGGTGGAAGAGAGATTCAACCAGAGGGGAATATGAACACGTATGGTTAGTTCATGTTGACATATGACAGAAATCAAACCAATGTCATAAAGCAGTCATCAATCAATTAAAAATAAATACTAAAAAATAAAAACAATGTGACCGTAAGCATTCTATCATCTGTCAAAGGAATAATAGTAAGTCAGAAGGTTGTTATAAGTAATAAAATGTGATTATGGTTTGTTAAAGTATTTTGTAGAATTTTAAAAATTAAAATGAAAAACAAAATTGGGTAAGTATATCAAAAGAAAAGGCCACTTAAAGTGAATTACATTTAAAATAAGGACAAAAATGTCATTGTAATTAACAACAACAAAAACTTCTAAAAGTTATTGGGTAATATTTCATAAAAATTGTTTATAATTTCAACTCTACTGGCTCTTAGAAACAAGTGATGAATTTGCGGGAGACAGGATCCTTCCGAAAGTCAGTATGACAGCACAGCGCACATCCTATTTGATGGGCACGTGACACAGAAGGTTATTTCTGACAAAGTATTTCAGGATTCCATTAATCTTCCCTTTAAAATTCAAATTACTCTCTTTTGAAGGGCTACTTTTTTTTCACCCAGATAGCATTTCTCCTGACTAATGTCCACATCGCCATGTATCCTTGGCTCTTCATACAGACGCAGAAACGTATGCAAGTCACAGTTTCACTGTGAAATCGGTTTTAAGGCACTTCACTCTCTGCTGTCAGGTATTCTCCAAGATACAAGAGACATAATCCAGAAAGCTACAGGCGGGACAGCTTGGGGCAGCTAGCTTACCTGAGCCAGGACTAATTCTAAAGAGATTAATTCATTATCAAACATTTTAACTTTGATGAAGTTTGCTCTAATATAGCAACTTGTTACCTTGGGAGCTCTGACAATGAGGACCTCTGTACCTCATTTAACCATCTCAAAAGTCACGTGAAGTGATTGGTTATAATATTCTATATTATTCTATTTTATAAAACTATACAATAGTTCTATAAAATGATCAATGTTTTATAGAAAGAAATAAGAGGAACAGAAAATATATTTACCCAAGATCAGGGAGAAAATAGAACCATGACCAAAACCCAAGTCTCCAAATAGCTCCTCCACACACCACACCGCCTCCATGATGTACATATTCACTCAACAATACACAGTCACTGAACACATTATGTACCAGAAACTGTAGGTACCAGAGACTCATAAAAAGCTAGTCATAAAAGGATAAACGCTGTCTGATTCCACCTATACAAGATCAGAAAAGTCAAACTGATAGAGACAGACAGTCTCTGCTAGGGGCTGGGGGAAGGAAAAAATTGAGAAGTTGTAGTTTAATGGATACAGAGATTTGGTTTTGCAACATGAAAAGTCCTAGAGAGTGGTGATGGTTGCATAACAGCATGAATATACTTAAGCCACCAATGGTTAAAATGGTCAATTTCATATTATGCATATTTATCACAATTTTTAAAAATAATTTTAAAAAACTAAATGGCATGCAAAATCTAAAGTTACTATTGAGAGAAATCTTAAGTGTAGTAGGGGAGACACACAGGTAAGAAAACCAAGTATTACAATACATGAAGACTAACGCAGACATTAAAAGTCACTGTGAAATTTAACAGAAGTCTAAAGTTAAGTATTTGGTAGGTAGAACCAAGTTTTATGGAAATATGTAGGAGATGGTCAGAGAAAGAGTACCTTGCTAACCCAGGGATCAAAAAATTACCAGACAGTGGAGATAATCCAAAGATCAAATGGATGACTTAGCCCTGAGGGAAGCAAAACCAAAACTCATTTCTGGTAAACCCAACACTGCCAAGAGCCTAAGTTCTACGAGAACATGGTCAGTTTGGTGACCTCTTAGAAACAAGTTACATCAGCAGGCCTGGAGCTAATAGAGGTGAAAATGAGAAAGGTATGTATTAGATAACGAGTGACTTTAATGCTAAGCAAGCTCTGGCATTTGAACCTATTTCTGATGATATAAGGCCAGGAAACGGAAAAGAAATGGATGTGACCAAGGAAATTTTAAGCAAGGAGTAACAAGATCAGCATTTTAGAAAAGTCAATTTTATAAACACTAAGTTCATCTTGATTGAAAGAAAGAAAAAATGATATTCATCTTCCACGAGAAGCCCAAAAATTCTAAAAAGCAGTCTAAATGTAGTTTGAAAGATCACTGCTGCTGCTAAGTCTCTTCAGTCATGTCTGACTCTGTGCGACCCCATAGATGACAGCACACCAGGCTCCTCCGTCCATGGGATTTTCCAGGCAAGAGTACTGGAGTGGGTTGTCATTGCCTTCTACATTGAAACATCATTAGCTACAACTTAAAGACGATGGAATCGCCTGGATAAGACAATTCAACAGGAGAGCTATTCTGGTGGTTTAAATTTGGCTTTCATGAATTTTAAAAGCTATGAATTACTAGTTACCAGTTGAAATTATCCCTCCAAACTGCACTTAACCTTAGTGAAATTTAATAGAAGTCTGTCCCTATGCATTTTGGGAGGGCTAATGTCTGTAATTAAAAGGTGAAGTTATGATTAGTGTGCAACACACTGTAAATGACCAAAGACGCAGCAATGACATCCCAGTCAAATGTGAGAGGTACAATCTTGACATTACCAAATATTCACTCACATACACTTCTGAAAAACCACAATTATTTAGCATACAATTCCCCCTGCCCCACTTAAGTTTTAAGGGATGCTCTCAAACTCAAAAATAGTAAAGAACTTTACACTGAGATGGTCCTCCTAGTTAAGTTCTTCCACCCAACCTACCTTCCAAGGGTCTGGTGGTCCCTTTATCACCAGTATACCCAAGCCTTACTCATTTTCAGTCAACTGAAGCCCAGTTTCTGAGGCAGCTCTAAACCTAAACCCTTTCCAGTTTTTCTTCTGGGATTCTACCTAGCTCCCATGACTGCCCTCAAGACACAGCATCCTGTATAACCCCAAATCTCTACTGATGACCAAAAGAAAAAGAACAAAAAGAAAATTTACCCAACACTGCCCTCTAACAAACACCTCCCCAGGTGGAAGGTGCTACAAAAGAGAAGCCTCCCTGCATATAATTCAAAGCCTCAGGAAAATGATTAAGTCTTTTGCCACTGACTTCAGAGTTGCCTGTTATAAATATGCTCAGTCGTTTCCGACTCCTTGCGACCCCATAGATTGTAGCCCGCGAGGCTCCTCTGTCCATGGGATTCTCCAGGCAAGAATACTTGAGTGGATTGCCATTTTCTTCTCCAGAGGATCTTTCTGACCCAGGGATCAAACCCAGGTTTTCTGAGCTCTTTACCATCTCAGTCAACAGGGAAAGACAGTAGTAGATGGCTTTAATACATATCCCAGGGATGGTCTGTTAACACTTGAAGTACCTTCATAAAGAATACACACTGTGGAAATGGATAATTAGCATTTGAAAGTCTCTAGTCAAAGTCTACCACCCAGAGGTGCTTCCATAAGCTCTTGGCACAATGGAAAGTAGAAACGAGCTCCTAAATGGTGAAAGGAGCAATGTTAGCATAGAAACACAAGCTGGAATCAAGATTGCCAGGAGAAATATCAATAACCTCAGATATACAGATGACACCACCCTTATGGCAGAGAGCGAAGAGGAGCTAAAGAGGAAGAGAGCTCCAGAAAAACATTTGTTTCTGCTTTATTGACTATGCCAAAGCCTTTGACTGTGTAGATCACAATAAACTGTGGACAATTCTGAAAGGGATGGGAATACCAGATCACCTAACCTGCCTCTTGAGAAATCTGTATGCAGGTCAGGAAGCACCAGTTAGAACTGGACATGGAACAACAGACTGGCTCCAAATAGGAAAAGGAGTATGTCGAGGCTGTATATTGTCACCCTGCTTATTTAACTTCTATGCAGAGTACATCATGAGAAACGCTGGACTGGAAGAAACACAAGCTGGAATCAAGATTGCCGGGAGAAATCTCAATAAACTCAGATATGCAGATGACACCACACTTATGGCAGAAAGTGAAGAGGAGCTAAAAAGCCTCTTGATGAAAGTGAAAGAGGAGACTGAAAAAGTTGGCTTAAAGCTCAACATTCAGAAAATGAAGATCATGGCATCCAGTCCCATCACTTCAGGGGAAATAGGTGTGGAAACAATGTCAGACTTTATTTTTTGGGGCTCCAAAATCACTGCAGATGGTGACTGCAGCCATGAAATTAGAAGACGCTTACTCCTTGGAAGAAAAGTTATGACCAACCTAGATTAGCATATTCAAAAGCAGAGACATTACCTTACCGACTAAGGTCAGTCTAGTCAAGGCTATGGTTTTTCCTGTGGTCATGTATGGATGTGAGAGTTGGACTGTGAAGAAGGCTGAGCACCAAAGAATTGATGCTTTTGAAGTGTGGTGTTGGAGAAGACTCCTGAGAGTCCCTTGGACTGTAAGGAGATCCAACCAGTCCATTCTGAAGGAGATCAACCCTGGGATTTCTTTGGAAGGAATGATGCTGAAACTGAAACTCCAGTACTCTGGTCACCTCATGAGAAGAGTTGACTCATTGGAAAAGATTCTGATGCTGGGAGGGATTGGGGGCAGGAGGAGAAGGGGATGACTGAGGATGAGATGGCTGGATGGCATCATGGACTCTATGGACGTGAGTATGAGTGAACTCCGAGAGATGGTGATGGACAAGGAGGCCTGGCGTGCTGTGATTCATGGGGTCACAAAGAGTCAGACAGGACTGAGTGACTGAACTGAACTGAACTGAACTGAACTGAATTAAAGACGAGCCGCTGTGGCCTGAAGCAGGAAATCGCAACCAGTTCCAGTATTCTTGCCTGAGAAACTCCCTGGGTACAGGGGCCCTCGGGCTACAGTCCTTGGGGTCGCAAAGAGTCGGACAGGACTGAGTGATTAAGCTCGAGTACCATGGCTGTGTGATATTCTCTAGAAGCACTGAGGTAACTGCCAATCAAGAAGAAATAAGAGAGCTGGGCCAGTATGGAAAGAGAGTGAAAAGAAAATCAATGGTGTTTTCAGGGAGCAATAATGATGGGTTATGAATTCTGTGTTGAATAGAGATGAATTTAAGGACAGGAAAGAATTCGTTAACAAGTGAAAGAATTAACAGATCAGAGATTTCAAAGTGAAAGAACTGCCAGATTGGAAGTACAAAGGCAGATGAACTAGAACAATAAAGAGAATGAAATACTCAAAATCAAGATTTTGGAGGTTTTACTGGTGATAACAAATTTTAATGTATATAATAAAAGAATTGGGCCACACTAAAGAATTCGCTGGTAAAAGTAATACAACTAAAACGCTGTTCTCACTGAAGTAATTGTTATTGTCACAACAATTTTTTGTTTCACAAAGAACTGCATACTGAAAATATTAAAACACTGAAACCAAAAATTCAAACAGAAACTGTGAAATACTATACAAGTACATATACTACTTTAAACTTACTAGACTTCACATGTGCTCTGAAGACAAACTGCTTGGATTCAAACCCCAACTTGGCCATTTACTAGTTGAGTGCCTGGTCCCATACTGGCAAAATGGGGATGTTACTAGAACCTATCCCGTAGGATTGCCAGAGAATTAAATACATCACTCTTGGTGAAGAGCTAAGAACAGCACGGGGCCCACAGCAAACATTATGCAAATGTTAGCTGGTATGATCAGAGTTTGAGGCGTCACTTCTCCCAAAGGTATACCAAAAACTAAGGATACTAGCAATGGACTGATTTTGAGGTAAGGCATTTTGCTTAAAGTACACATTTAACAAGTGTAATGTATCTCATTAAACAGTTTGATTTATAGTAATAAACACTGAAACATTTCAAGGTGGTAGAACAGCCCTTTTTAAAACTAAAAGGAAAGGAAAGCTTAACAAACTATAAAGAAATATAACCTGCAATGACTGGTGGTGATACTTGAGTTGTCTGTCCTGTAACTGCTTTACTATTAATTGGTTTTGCAAAGATCAGCTTCGTGATTACTGGACCAGAGGTTGGTGTTCGAGGCTTCTTAGCAATCTGAAATATATAAATAACTATGAAAACCATTTTTCTATAAAACACCTACTCAATCAAAATTAGACAAGACTGATATACAGAAGTACATGTAAAACCAGCTCATTTAACAAAAACATATCTCAGTATTAATATTAAAAACATTCAAAATGCAGCCATTCACTCAAATACTAATATCACATCCTTAAGCCATTATGTAGTAATACCTTTGAATTTTATTTCAAATCCTTATCTTAGTCTCTGAGACATATGCATATCATGGAAACCAAATTAATTTTTTAAAATAACATTTAAAATAAATGTTAAATAGTAATGAAACCAAAAAATGACATAGCAGTGTTCTTTTCCAAATAACAAATTATTCAAAAATAAAAGATGGAGTAGGATACATTAAGAAAGCATAGTGCAAATGATAAAGACACCTGTAAATATAATCTCATTGGCCCCTGGAAGCAAAATATAAACACACATTAAAGACAGGCTTATGACTTTATCTTCAACTTTAGATCTATGTATCAGGGGGAGATAAAGAACTGCACAAGTTAATGCCTTAGGATACAAAGAGACATGTTTGGCAAAACAAAGACTATTCTGAAGGTGAAGCCTCTGAAATACTGACTAAAATATGATTTACTATAGTTTACTAGACTATAAATTCGTTGAAGGAAGAGTCTATGTTTTATTCACCTCTGATTTTACATAATACATGGTACATTGTTGCCCTCAACTAAAATTCTTCACAAGTCAAGGAAATATTTAAATTATCAATGTATTACAGGCTTATACTTTATCTTCAACTTTAGATCTATGTATCAGGGGGAGATAAAGAACTGCACAAGTTAATGCCTTAGGATACAAAGAGACATGTTTGGCAAAACAAAGACTATTCTGAAGGTGAAGCCTCTGAAATACTGACTAAAATATGATTTACTATAGTTTACTAGACTATAAATTCGTTGAAGGAAGAGTCTATGTTTTATTCACCTCTGATTTTACATAATACATGGTACATTGTTGCCCTCAACTAAAATTCTTCACAAGTCAAGGAAATATTTAAATTATCAATGTATGCAAAGAAAAGCTTTTTCTAAAAGCCAGAAGCAGAAATTTAGCAATGACAAATATCACAAATTTTCACAGCAGGAAGGACATTAAATATTAACTTTACCTTTGGCAGATATGAAAACTGAGGCCCTGAAAGTACTATTATTGGAAATAGTAACTCAAAATGAACAAACATGACCAACTTAAATTACAAAACATACTAGAAGCTGCAACTGATCACAGAACCAGGTAAACATCAGCTTTGTACTCTAACTATAAATTAAACTTAAAAACATACTTTCTTACATCTAGAATAAATTACTTCCTTAAACTCAGAACACATTACTGACAAAACAAAATGTACAGGAAATACAAACCACCTTTAAAAAAACAAACCAGAGAGATCTACAACTACATATTAAAAAATATCCAGAGTGTAAAACTCTGACATACCCAAATAAATCCATAATTGTACTTTATAAAACTGATGCAATTTGAGAAACATAAAGGGAAAATATTTCCCAAGTGTATTTACAGGCCTAGAACTCTAAATTAAGTTAGAATAGGTTGTCTATTGACTTAGTATTAAGAATCTCAAAAGGCAGAGGTCCTGATATTTTGGGAAATCTGTATCTTGCAAAAAATATCTTAGCTACAGTTTGGGAACTTAAAAGTATTTCCCCATTTTTAACTGATTTTCACAATCACACAACAATACAAATACTTACCAAGAGGAAAAAAATGTAAACAGTACTACCAAAAGCTCATTAATTATTCAAATGAACAATCTTAACTTGCCCGTGTGGTTTTGTTTCTTTAATGGAGCATAGCTGAAAATAAGGATTTCCAGTTCTGTTAAGGAACCTTGCTTTTTGTATCATGAATTAAACTACCCTAGGAGAAACTTAGTTTTATTAAATAGAACAGAGCACAAAGGATCATTTTTAAACAAATGTATCTAATTAACAGATTAACATAAAAATGAATCAGAAAAGGAAATTTACAAATAAGACTGCTAAATATGTGATCAAATAATACATGCAGGTAATTTTGGGCACTGTGTTGTACAGATTTAGGAACTAATAAGGAGTTATGTTGTTCAAGACTGCTAATTATTTACTATCCTTACATACTATGCAGAAGAATCATAGGAAAGGGTTTATGTATCTGTAATTAGGTGTAACTAACTCTGTTACTGCCTCTGGTTTCAACTGTCACCTCTTTCCTTCATTTTTCAAGATGGGTCTCCTTCTTCCACCCTTTCCTGTTGTCCACTCCCTAACAGCTTCAATCTGATTAAACTTAAGACAATGCTGAGGACCATCTGGGGAAAAAAATGAGAGGATCATACACACTATGTAATACTAAACCAAATATTCTTGTACCTAAAATGGATACAGATAGGCATGTAGCTTCTTGCTTGTTTTTTTCTGAGCCTCAGAGCTTTAGAGGCTACTCATAAGCTGAAAAGATTTGAGTTGCCTAAAAATAACTGGTCAAGAAGAACAATATTCTAAATGGGGTTTCTTTTGTTTTTTAAATAGAAGTTCTTGTTAAATAAATAGAATCACATGTTATAAAAGTAACGAGTATAAAAGAAGTTATAAAAATTAGACCCCAGATTTCGTTTTTATTGTTGGTACTTGGGGGATTTAGTAGAAAACTAGTGGGTACAAGTAAACTGGTCTTACAAACAGTATGTATACACTGCTCTATTTAATGGAAAAAACCACAACGTTCTGATTTACATTATCAGTATCTTATAAACATGGCTATGATCTACATCCCCAAAGCCAGACAAACTCTGGTAAACCAGTAAAAACAAGTTTCACAACTGATTTTTAAAAGGACAGGTTGAGGACAAGGTGCTTGATGGTGACAGGGGCTCATTCAAGAGATCCTCATCAAAAGAAGTAAAAGGAAATCAGAGATAAGTGAGAGACGATTGTGAATGAGAAAGCAAAGAACATTAAATGTTTAACAGTGGCAAAAGGGACATGGGCAAATTATATATAAAGTCTGAGAAATCGTATGAAGTTCTTAAAAAGCCCACAAAAAATAAGATTCTATTTTGCCAACATAATACCAAAAATATTTTTTCTCGTTTATCAACTGAGAGTGGGCAATTCCCCAAACCTTTTTCCCTTCCTTTTATGCATCTGGTTCTCATGCCTTGTCCTTTTTTCTAAAAGCCAACTCTTTAAAACAGGAGATGCATTTGTGTTCCCTGGTCTTAAGTGGATCATTGTATTTCTAAGCATAGTGCTGACCTAAAAAGGCCTACCTGGACACGAAAAATGGGCAACCACTTAACATATGTTCTGATAACCTTCTAGCTTGGGTTTCTATTCATACTAACAATGGGTACTATTTTGAAGGATCTTCAGTGTTTTGAGAGCCATACCAAGTACTGATCTTACGTGTTTCATCATGATCAAATAGCCATCTTACAGCTAAAGTATAAAGCTCAGAGCAAATAAGTAGCCTATCCAAAGTTCCACAGCACAGTCGGTCCTGCAGAAAAGTGACTGAAGTCCAGTTGGTCCAATTCTAAACCTTCCGTCACACGACACTGTCTTTCTACACTGCACATATGAGTGATGCAGGGGACAGTAAATTCCAAAGCAGCACATACTGGCTGGTTTGCACTACTGCTGGCTCAAACGGTTTCTCAAAGCAGCAACTTCTCCTAGACTTTGGCCATCTGTTAGCTGAAAATATCATGTCTGAATGATTTTTTGACAGCCCAGCACAACTCTGCCATCTTTACACCAGCAGAACATCCCTGGACTCAAGCTACGACTGAGAATAAAATGTGTTTCAAACTGAGTAAAAAGCTATAAATACACTACACATTGGAATTTAACCACAATTAAGTTCTAAGTTCTCTGGCAGAAATTTTCAAAAGCATTAGACATATCAAAGACTTTACCAAAAAAAAAAAAAACAAAAAACACCCCCACACAATTACTAAAAGCAACATTCAACAGGATTCAGTAACAACTATGCATTTAATCACCCTACACATACAACTATGAATCAATTTAATATTTAACATGCATTTTCATTAAGAAGCCCCCTCTTTTTTTTGTTTTTACCTGTACTGTTTTTAACTGTTGGGTCTGTAACACAGAGGGCTGAGTTGTAGTATTAAGCAGTTGACTTCCTGGGGTCAATGCTGAGACACCAATGACAGGTTTCACCTCTGGCCTCCCTCCAATGGTAACTACTTTAATTTGCTGCGGTGGTAACTTAGCATCTCCTGACTGGGCCTGAGTTGTAACTTTCTGAGCCTGGGGTTGGCTATGGGGTAGTGCTAAAACAATTGGTGAACCAGACTTGCCCAAAGTTGTTAAAATTAACTTCTGTCCATCTGGTTTAAGGGTCTGATTGCCAAGTTTAAGATCAGATGTCTGTGATACTTTGTTTAAAATAATCTGATTGGCTGATATAGTCACAGGAGTCTGAGCACCAAGTTTTTGAAGGCCACTTGGAAAAGCTGGTTTCACTGTGGTGTTAGAATCTGCTTTAGTGACTGTGGTGTTCACTGCAACTCGGGTAGTGTGGTTACTGTGCACTGTGATTGGCTCCGTGGAAATGGGCGTGGCTGCAGAGTCACCAGTAGAATTTATGTTGACAATTTCTTCCAGTTCTGTCTCCATGGGAATTGGGGATGAAACAATAACAGCCTCAATACTATCATCATCCACTAAAGTTATACCAGTGTCCATTATCTCCTCTGGAAGCAAACTATTCACCTCAGCTGGCACCACCTCCATGATCGTTCTCCTTCGAGAGAGTTGATCAGGTGCTGCAATAAAAGTTAAAAAATGAATAAATTACTTGTTTCAAAACAGATACAAGAGAAAAAAAATTAGCCAAGAAAAAATGCAAATGACAAAAATTTCTACTGATGTATAGTTGAGTGAGGGATATTCCTAATGCATATCTGTGTTAAAACATTCAACAAATCCTCAACCTTCAAAAATCTGAAATGTAAGTTTTATGGGACACAAACTAGAAGCAAACATTCTCATTTACCATGTTTCAATCTAAAAGTATACTGCATTCAGGCAATACAGGAAACGCCTTTCCAATTCCTGCTCATAAATAAAACCTTTTAATCTCTGACATGTCTGATCATCTTATTTCCTCCCAGTTCTAGGGTTTTCTTCCCTCCTAACAACACTTGAAAACTTCTGATTTGCACAACGAAATAAAAGATTTAAGTAAAAACAGATATTAGAAAATATAGTCAAACCTCTAGTGAAAGAGTTCCTATAATGAGGTTACTATATCATTTATAAAAATCCATTAAATACTCAAATTGATGTTAAAGAAGTTTCTAGAGTAAGCCACTTCAGCAACTGCAGGTCAAATGGGTTATAAGTCCCCAGTTTGATCCATCAGCTTCATAGTAAAGAAATTTTTATTTGGAAAGAAGATTCTCAACTCCTCCTCAGCTATTTAGAATGTCAAAAAGGGAACCACTTAAGAGGTATACAACCAGTTCCCATAAAGGAAAAAGAAGATGGTAATGATAATAATAAGCAGATCACAAATCAGAACTGTGATGCTTTCAGCCAAAGGTCATGAAAAACTTCCAATAAAAGAGTCAGTACCATTATCTTCACATATTAAAGAGTATCTCATATTTATGACTGACTACATATCTTATTTGGACTTTCCCGCTGGCTCAGCAGTAAAGAATCCTTCTGCAGTGCAGGAGACGTGGGTTTGATCTATGCATCAGGAAGATTCCCTGGAGAAGGAAATGGCAACCCACTCCAGTATTCTTGCCTGAGAAATCCCATGGACAGAGGAGCATGGCAGGCTACAGTCCACAGGCTCACAAAAGAGTTGTACATGACTCAGTGACTAAACCACCACCACCAAACAAGTTATTTGCCCAGAGTACATCAAAGATTCACAACAACTTAATCAGTAATTCTTTCTCTTCCCTTTTTCTTAAAATATAAAAATGCAATACCCATTCCAAGATTAATAGTTAACAGACATGAGTGCAAATTATAATTGAGTAGCACTAATAAAAACTAATACTGCCAAAATTAATCATCATTATAGAGCATTTACTACCTACCAGTGATGGCATAATTTAACCTATCCTGATAACTCCAAGATGCATCATTTTACAAATGAGGAAACTTAGGTTAAACTCTATGCCCAAGGTCACATAGCTTGTAAATGATAGAGCCAGAACTCAAACTCAGGATATGTTTTATGATATCAAAGTTCATAATTTTAATCACACAATTTACTGCCTTAAAAAATAAGTCTTCTCCTTTACAGTCAATCCTCTATCCCCAAATTCCTACTCTACACAACCACTGGTCTATTCTACAGCTTCACTAGTGTTGCCTTTTTGCCCATTTCAGAACTTCACAAAGATGGAATCATATATAAACCCATGGTATAAAGGATGAGCCTCTCCCCTTAGTATACTTTTTGAGATTTATCTTTATTCTTACACTTACTAGTAGCTCAGTTCCTTTTTACTGCTGAGTAATAGTCCACTGGATGAATCCACCACAATTTGCTTATCTATTCATCTGTGGATGGACATTTTGACTGTTTGTTGTTTGGGACTATCATGAATAATATTGCTAAAAATCATTCGAGGTTTTTGTGGATACATATTTTCATTTCTTTTGAATAATTACCTAGATGTGGACTTGATGGATCATAAGGTAAATTCACTTTTAACTTTGGGCTTCCCTTATGGCTCAGTGGTAAGGAAGCTCCCTGGCAGTGCAGAAGCGGGTTCAATCCTGGGTCAGAAAGATCCTCTGGAGAAGGAAATGGCAACCCACTTTAGTGTTCTTGCCTGGGAACTGAGGAGCTTGGTGGGCTAGTCCATGGGGTTGCAAAAGTCAGACACAACTTAGTGAGTAAACAACAACAATTTTAAACTTTGAATAAAATATGCCAGACTATTTCCCAACTTAGCTGTACCATTTTGTACACTTAACAGCAATGCATGGGATTTCCAGCTGCTCCACTTCCTTACCAACAACTGGTTTTGTCAGTCTTTTTAACTTCAGCCATTCTAGTGGGTGTGAAGTGATAGCTTATCGTGGTTTTAATTTGCCATTTCCAGATGACTAAATATGTTGAGCACCTTTTCACATGAATATTACCTATTTGTATATCTTCTTTTTTAAAGTACCTGTGTGTTAAGCCTTTTGCCAATTAAAAAAAAAATGATTGGGGTTTTTAATCTTCTTATTGAGTTGGGTGAGTTCCTTATGCACACTGCAAAATCACCGATCGCAGTAACTTATAGCTCAGAGGAAATCACTAGGGTTTGGGGGATCCCAAAGTATGAGCACTTCTCTAAATTCGGCTCTTCCTGGTCAGTAGAGGCCCCATCCTGCACTTTCAGAACAAGGCATTTATGGAACAGGCTTGCTGAAACATGGATACCAACTATACCCCACACACACAGTGGCACATCAGCTTCCCATTCCTACTGCAAACCTGGTCCAAGCCCTATCAACTGTTTCTCAACATTCCACCCGACAAAGAACGAGGAGGAGGATGACTTGGGTGTCACTACCCAATGCAGCCATTAAGTTTGACTCTCCTCTCCCTGAAGTTCCCCCAGCAGGTTCAGACCCGAAGTCAAGGTGTTAAAGGATGAGAGGTCACACCACAGAGGGAGATGGTGACCTGACAGTGCATTACTTTCAGTTTCATGCACTCACACTTGCAGCTCAACTGAACAAGCTTGTAATGTTTACAGTCCACCCAAATCCTCACGTCTGAGATCCTTCTCTCGGCCTAGGGGACTCCGGACTCAGCAGCTACAGCCCAGCTGCCTTTCGGCTCGGGCCACGGAGTGGAGTGTACAGCAACCAAAGCAAGCGCCACCCAGGCCACCTCTCAGCTCAGCCCCTGAAGGTTCTAGGAGGTAGAACACGGAAGGGCTCCTACTCCTCCTGCCCCCACCTCCCGTGCCTGCCGCATGGGTGAGAGCATTCCCTACCAGATGCCAGTCTTTGCAGATCCCCTAGCCCAGCCTTCAAAGCGCTCATCCTTCCTCTTTCAAGAAGCCACGTCTATGTCAGCATTCCATGCTTATGGCTTAAAACCGTCCAGAACTGGGAGGCGGTTGAGATTCTAGACTCTCCTTGCAAGCTGACAAAGCTGCCTGTCACTGTTTCATGGAGACTGGCAGACGACTCGGTAGTCCTAGGACAGAGACGGGGACTTATCACACCCAGCACAGCAAGGAATGGAAGCACTGTGTGTCTTGGTTCCCTTGTTGGCCCTGTATCCCACAGGGCAGACAGGGAGGGGTGCCCAGGCGTATGCCTCGCAGGCAGTGGGTTTACATTGAGGAATCCTGAGCCGAAGGAACCTGAATCGTTTCTCATGGGCTAAAGCACACCTGCCCTTTGTCCAAAGGGAGATACTATCTTTATGACACTGGACGTACAAGCAAATCTGCCCTCTGCTATGACAGGAGTCACTAACTCGATTACCCAAGGCTTCATGCTACACAAACATCCTGGAGAAAGCTGTCACTGCCTCTCTTGTAACAAGTACAAAACTAGAGAGACCCATGGGGAGCTGTCTCCCAACAGTATACCTCTCTACTTATTTATTTTAGCAACATGTTTTGTGCTTTGAGTGTTTAGGCCTTATATATATTTTGGAAAATTTATCCCTAAGTGTTTTGTGTTTTTTGATGTAATGTAAATGGCCTTATTTTCCAACTGATTGGTTGTTGCTACTATATAGGCATTCAACTCACTATTTTACATTGTCCATGTATCTTACAACCTAGCTAAACTCACTAAATTTTGTGCAGAATCCACAGGAATTTTTAGAAAGATAATTCATATTATTTGAGAATAATTATCTGTATTATTATTTATAATAATAACAACAACCTGTAGTTCTTCCTTTCCAACCTGAACATCTTTTGTTTCTTTTCTTGCCTTGCCACACAGGCTAGGACCTCTAGCAGAATGTGGTATAAGCGAAGACATCGTTATCTTGTTTCCAGTCTTAATCTTAGCTGTTTAGTTCAGTCCAGTCGCTCACTCGTATCTGACTCTTTGTGACCCCATGAATCACAGCACGCCAGGCCTCCCTGTTCATCACCATCTCTCGGAGTTCACTCAGACTCACATCCATCGAGTCCGTGATGCCATCCAGCCATCTCATCCTCGGTCGTCTCCTCCTCCTCCTGCCCTCAATCCCTCCCAGCATCAGTCTTTTCCAATCAGTCAACTCTTCGCATGAGGTGGTCAAAGTACTGGAGTTTCAGCTTTAGCATCATTCCTTCCAAAGAAATCCCAGGGTTGATCTCCTTCAGAATGGACTGGTTGGATCT
>SJYC01100713.1:0-55869 GCA_006408675.1 Madoqua kirkii
TGTAGCCTATCAGGCTCCTCCGTCCATTGGATTTTCCAGGCAAGAGTGCTGGAGTGGATTGCCATTTCCTTCTCCAGGGGATCTTCCCGACCCAGGAATTAAACCCTGGTCTCCCGCACTGCAAGCAGACACTTTACCGTCTGAGCCACGAGGGAAGCCAGATTTATCAGTATGAAGCTATAAAATATACCAAGCATATCCTTAAGATCTGTGTCTTATATACTGTACCTTCACCAACCGCCCAAATTTACCTTGGTCCAGAGGCACTCCCGTTCACATCCAGACTGAGCTCTCGAGGTTTAGTAATCTCTTTATTAGCAACCAGTTCTCTTGACTTAAATACAGCTTGAGTCCTTAACCTGTAAAAATAAATTTAGACATAGAAATAGACCAAACAATCTTAAAATCTGTATGGACCCACAAAAGAGCCTGAATAGCTAAACCTTGAGAAAGAAGAACAAAGATGGGAGCATTACATTTTCTGATTCAAACTCTATTATAAGCTATAGTCATCAAAACAGTACAAGCATACAATTCTGCAATAAAACACCAAACCACCAGGTTAAAAAAAATCAGCAGAGGATCTGAATAGACATTTGTTCAAAGAAGACATACAGATGGCACATGAAAGATGCTTAACATCACTAATCACTAGGGAAATAAAAATAAAACCACACTGAGATATCATCTCACACCTGTCAGAAGGGCCATTATGAAAAAGAAAACACGTGCTGGTGCGGATGTGAAGAAAAGGGAATACTTGTGCACTGCTGCAGGGAAAGTAAATGGGGCAGCTGCTATGGAAAACAGGAAAGAGACTCTTCAATAAATTAAGATTCCTCAATTAATTAAAAATAGAACTACTATATGATCTAGCAATCCCATTCCTGGTATTTATCTGAAGAAACCAAAAACACTAATTAGAAAAGATATATGCATCCCTGTTTTCACTGCAGCATTACTTACTTGAATAACCAAGATACGGAAGCAACATAAGTGTCCATCAATAGGTGAATGGATAAAGAAGATGCAGTGAGACTGAGGTAGAAATTTGCAATTGCAAAATAAATGACTCATGGCTTTGAAATGTACAGTGTGGGAAATATAGTCAGTAATTATGTAATATCTTTGTGTGTTGACAGATGATTTGCTATGGAAAACAGGAAAGAGACTCTTCAATAAATTAAGATTCCTCAATTAATTAAAAATAGAACTACTATATGATCTAGCAATCCCATTCCTGGTATTTATCTGAAGAAACCAAAAACACTAATTAGAAAAGATATATGCATCCCTGTTTTCACTGCAGCATTACTTACTTGAATAACCAAGATACGGAAGCAACATAAGTGTCCATCAATAGGTGAATGGATAAAGAAGATGCAGTGAGACTGAGGTAGAAATTTGCAATTGCAAAATAAATGACTCATGGCTTTGAAATGTACAGTGTGGGAAATATAGTCAGTAATTATGTAATATCTTTGTGTGTTGACAGATGATGAGTTGACTCATTGGAAAAGACCCTGATGCTGGGAAAGATTGAAGGCAAGAGGAGAAGGGGATGACAGAGGATGAGATGGTTGGATGCCATCACTGACTCAATGGACATGAATTTGAACAAGCTTTGGGAGCTGGTGAAGGACAGGGAAGCCTGGCATGCTATAGTCTATGGGGTTGCAAAGAGTCAGTCACGACTGAACAACAAGAACATTACCTTGATACCAAAACCAGACAAAGTATGAAAAAATAAAACTACAGACCAGAAATATTGATGTAAATATTCTCAACAAAATATTAGTAAAAAGAAATTGTTAATGCACATTACTTTGCCAACAAGAGTCCATCTAGTCAAAGCTATGGTTTTTCCAACAGTCATGTATGGATATGAGAGGTGGGCTATAAAGAAAGCTGAGTGCTGAAGAACTGATGCTTTTGAACTGTGGTGGTGGAGAAAACTCTTGATAGTTGCTTGGACTGCAAGGAGATCAAACCAGTCCATCCTAAAGGAAATCAATCCTGAGTATTCACTGGAAAGACTGATACTGAAGCTGAAATTCCAATACTTTGGGCACCTGATGTGAAGAACTGACTCACTGGAAAAGACCATGATGGTGGTAAAGATTGAAGACATGAGAAGGGGATGACAGAGGATAGGATGGTTGGATAGCATCACCAACTCGATGGATCTGAGTCTGAGTAAGCTCTGGGAGTTGGTGATGGACAGGTAAGCCTGGCGTGCTGCAGTGCATGGTGTCACAAAGAGTCAGACACGACTGAGTGGCTGAACTGAACTGAATGCATAAAAGGTATTATACACTATAACCCAGGATATTTATTCCAGGGATATAAGGCTAGGTCAATATATATATTAAAAAAAATCAATCAATGCAATCTACTGTATTGGCAGGCTAAAAAAGAAAAATCAAACAACCATGTCAATTATCCCATAAAAGATACTTAACAAAATCCAATGGTCATCATAAAAACTTCATGCAATCTAAAAGGAATAAAATTAAAAATGAACTGTTATCAAAATTTAAAACTTTTGCTTTGTCAAAGACCTTTTTGAGACTGAAAAGGAATGAGACTAGGAGAAATTACTTGCAAATCCACCTACCTATCTGACAAAGGACTTACATCTTCTGAATATATAAAGAACTCTCAAAACTTAACAGGAAAACAATCCAAACAATCCAGTTAGATTATGACAGAGATACTAAAGAGACAGTTTACCCAAAAGAAAGGAAGAACGGCAAACTAGCAAATGAAAGGATATTGAATATCACTAGCCATAAGGAAAATGCCAACTAAGATGACAATGAAATATCACTACACACAGATACGGAACGCATCAAATAAAAATCTGTGACACAATCAAATGCTGACAAGGGTGTGAAGAAATGATCTTTCTCATGTTAGTGGTGAAAGTGAAGTCGCTCAGTCGTGTCTGACTCTTAGTGACCCCTTGGACTGCCGCCTACCAGTCTCCCCCATCCATGGGATTTTTCAGGCAAGAGTACTGGAGTGGGATGCCACTGCCTTCTTTGCATATATACACTACTACTTATAAAATAGATAACTAATGAGCCCCTACTGTATAGTGCATAGAACTCTACTCAATGCCCTATGGGGACCTAAATGGGAAAGAAATCCAAAAACAGTGGGGATCTATGTATGGCTGATTCACTTGGCTGGCTGTACAGCAGAAACTGACCTAGCAATGTAAAGCAGCTATACTCCATTTAAAAAGAAAAAAAAAAACCCAGAATTTCAGATCCTCAAAATTTGATACAATCAGGATCTCAGAATTATGCCAATCTTTTTTAAAAAATGGTACCTCATTTTAATTTTCTCTGATCAGTAATTGGGAGTCTTACATGTTTATTGACTATTCAGGTGTCCTTTCTCAAGAATTGCCTTTTTCATTTCTTTTGCCTGTTTTTCTGTTGAGGCATAATCCCGTGACTATAGTCTTCCCCTGATAGCAGTACAAAATGTGCAATAGATCAACAAGTCTCCCAGTCATGCTTTCCACTTCACATACTATTTATATCCTCTAACGAGCACTGAAGGCATGTTACCATGTTACTGGTAGGAGAAGTATTTTAAACTAAATGAAAGTGAAAGTGAAGTCACTCAGTCATGTCTGACTCTTTGTGACCCCATGGACTGTAGCCTACCACACGTCTCCATCCTTGGGATTTTCCAGGCAAGAGTACTGGAGTGGGTTGCCATTTCCTTCTCCAGAGGATCTTCCCGACTCAGGGATCAAACCTGGGTCTCCTGCATTGTAAACTAAATGAGTATAAGCTAAATATGATTTCTTATATGATATAGCAATCATACTCCTAGTTCTCACTTGTAGAAACCAAAAACTTAGGCCATACAAAAACTTGTATAAGAATGTACATGGAAGCTCTATTTGTAACTGAAAAAACTGAAAACAAGGAAACTGTCTGATAGACAAATGGTTAAACAAACCACGGTATATCTGTATCATGGAATAGTACTCAGAAATCAAAAGGTATGATATATGCAACAATCTAGATGAATCTCAGCATTATGCTGAATGAGAAAAGCCAATATCAAAATTTAACATTGTATATAATTCCATTTATACAAAATTCTCAAAATAATAACAATCTAGAAATAGACAATAGATTAGGAGTTCCCAGAGTTAGGGACAGGTTAGAGCAAAGAGTGACTCTAACAGCATAGTTCAGGGACCTCCCTGGTGGTCCAGTGGCTAAGACTCCATGATCCCAATGGAGGAGGCCCAGGTTCCATTTCCGTTCAGGAAACCAGAATGCCACAACCAAGAGTTTGCATGCTGCAACTAAGAGTTCACATGCTGCAACTAAGGATGCCTCACATCACAACAAAGATGGAAGATCTCATGTGCCACAACTAAAGAGCCAGTGCAACCAACCAAATAAACAAATAACACATATTAAAAAACAGCTGAGGACACAGTAATAATCTAATTGGGAAAATAATTGGAAAAAGAAAATACACATCTATATGTGTAATACTTTCCTATACACCTAAAACTAACATTGTTAATCAACCATGCTCCAATACAATAATTAAAAAACAAAAAAATCTAGCATAGTACAAATGAAATCTTGGTGGTGCTGAAATAGTTCTGTTATTTTGACTTTGGAGGTGGTTACACAAATTCACATGTGATAAAATGACACAGAAACACACACACACTGTACCAATGTTAATTTCCTAGCTTTGGCAATATATTGTGGTTGTATAAAATGTAGCCATTGGAGAAAGTGGGTGAAGGGCACACAGAATCTCTGTACTATTTTTGTAACTCCTATCAATCTTGTAATTATTTCAAAATAAAATGTTTTAAGAAATCTCTATATACAAAACTGGTTCAAAATTTGTTTCATAGTGCTTTCATTTAAAGCTTGGGTGATCAAGAGAACAACAAGCATTTTATTATCATTAAGGACCATTACTTGAATAATACAATGCTGTTCAAATGAACATGATGTCTAACATAAAATTATACATTCTCGCCAGCTAGACTGTGATCTCTTTAAAGTTTACATTTAATTCTTTTATCTAGCTCAACTACCTATAACCATTCCTCATGTAACATAGACATTCAATAAATATTTGTAGAATGAAGTTCTCAGGAGAAACTACACGTTAACTGGAGGATTAGAGATTGGGGTCATACAACTGGAGCAACATTTAGCCTTTGGTGACAATCTTGTCATAAGAGCCTTTATTTTCACTTACTTTAAAAGCCTCCAGGTTCAGCAGTGGAGAATAAAACTGATCATAAAGGAAGAGAAAGAGGAAGATCATGTTTGCTTCCTAGGCAAGTCAGTACTGCACTGAAGAAAACAAGTAAGATGGAACTTTCAAAGACATTAGGGTTTAACAAATATTGAGCAGGATCTGAAAATGAAAGAAAATTAACTCCAAGAAGTAAAAGAAAATAACACTAATATTAGGTGTATAAGGATCAACATGTCTAAGAATGTGTACAAAGGGGAAAAGGTATGCTTGACCAAGGAGAAAATGGCAGGGACACACACACACACACACACACACACACACACACACAGAGATACACACATCCTTTCCTTGAAATGTACTTATAAAAAGACATAAATGCCATATTTTCTTATGTTTAAATACAATTGCATTTGATCTATTACTATTTTGATACTAAGATAACAAATTTTGACTCTGTATGTAAAACTATAATGAACACTACATGATATTAAATAGGGCTTTAGCTTTTGAAACATTGTTCTTAGGGAAAAATTGTCAGAAGAGGAGCAGTTTAAATGTGGGAAGGTGTATAATAATTGGCTATTGAACAAGTTATGCTTCATAACCAGAAAAGGTTGAATTTAGCAGGTTCTCTTTGTTATATGGAATGATGATGCCTAGTCAAAATGTGAGTCTCATTTTACATCCTAAAATCTTAAGTTTTTACTTAATGCTTAATATTCTCTACAATGACATCAAATTGTTGAAAAATACTGTCTTTCTATCCAGCCCAAAATACACTGGACAAGTGAGAAGTAGATATTCTAAGCTAACATTTTGGAAGACAAGGTAATCTTTCAGTTCTTTCCCAAAAGACAGTGCAATTTATTTGGAAGTCATAGCTGCTATGCATCTTAAGCAAACGAAGATTCTGAGGAACTTCTGTTCCTACACATCTGTTACAGTAACACAGCTGTCATTTTATACTGTGTTCTCCAAACTACAGGTACTGCTGAAAAAACAGGTAGAACTCACCAGTTATAGTCCAGTCGAGACTGATGAAGCTGCTGCTGTTTCAGGAGAAGTTTTGTCTCCTGCTGGGCCAACAGATGCTGAAGGCGCTCCTTTTCAATTTCCAGCTCCATCTTCTGAAGCATAAGTTGCTGCCTTCTATCTTCGGAGAGCTGCTTTCTGGCATCATTTTCATTAGGTGGCAGTGCCCCATGGCCATGCATCAGAGACGCCCAGGAAAGCCCACAATACCTGCACGCATCCAGGTGTGTACTGGAATGCTGAGGGCCCATGTTTGTCGGATGGCTCTCGTGAACATGATCTGCGTTTCAGAAAGTCCATGGCCACAGCACTGACTAGACGGTGGAGCCTGGAGGTGCTGGCAATCCTTCATCTTCAGTTCTCTGGGAGGGGCTTTCTCTGTAGGGACTGCATCTACTAGTTTTTTCCCTGGGGATCTGTAATTACATGTTCTGGTCTCTGAGGGAACCTTGCCCATATCCTCTTTGGAATAATGATGGGTTGCTGGTTTCAAAGAATTATTCCTAAATTCCACAAGGGATTCCAGAGCTGAGTCCTGATTTGCCGACTTAGGCCTCTGCTTGGTTTGAGTGTGGATCTGTGGTTTGGCTACACTCAAGTAGGAACCATCCAGTTCCACAGATGCAGATGGGAGAGTGCTTTTCCTATTGGATACCTAAAAGGAACCACAAGATCACTTGTCAAATAAGAGACAACAGAGAGAGTTCTTTTGACTCTTCAGGAATCAGTGATACATGTTTAACAAGACAAAGCTGTGTTTCTGTCTTCTTAATAAAGATAGTATTCACAGCTAAACAGACATGTGCCACAAGGCTAAAATAATTTTCAAACAATATACATTTCAGTAAATTCACAAGGATGAGAGAAAGTATTGCCACTCACTGCTTAAGCAAGACTTCAGGAGTTGCAAATAATAAAGAGTTACATAACATCAACTTTGTAAAAAAGAAAAACATTAAATGTTAATGTCCTAAAATGTTTAATTTTGAATACTAAGCCAAGAAACTCATTCAGCCACCTTAAATACCTTTTGATTGGCTATTACACAGCATGAGATTTGATGTAAAACATTTCACCTTATACTGAATAGGATGTTAGTTACTGCTAGAAGTTTGATGAGTTTTTATAAATATCTTTACAGTACACAGATAAAACCAACCAATTTCCACAAAATATGCTTCTAATCAAAAGTAGTTATTTAAATACAAAACATATTTAATTTCAGCTATAAACATAAGTGATTTCTCAATTAAGCTATTCAAGTGATTACAGTCTGATAGAAGTCAGGCAGAAAGGAAGCAGTTGCAAATTACCTTTGACAAGCCAATAGAATGAGCTCTCCTTGCATTTTAGCCTCAAGCTTGTTCAACTGGGAGAGCAAAACTTAGTTTTTAGCAATGATGCTCAAACTTTAGCATGAATCAGAACCTCCTGGAGGGCTTGTTAAATGTGTATTGCTTGGCTTACTCCCTAGAGTTTCCAGTTTAGCAACTCTAGAGTAGAGCCGAAGAATGTGAGCTATTAACAAGCTCCTGGGTGGAGCTGCCAACCTGGAACCAAACTCTGACAACCACTGGTCTGTACAATGGGCCACTCAGTTCAGTTCAGTCGCTCAGTCGTGTCCAACTTTTGCGACCCCATGAATTGCAGCACACAGGCCTCCCTGTCCATCACCATCTCCCGGAGTTCACTCAGACTCACGTCCATCGAGTCCGTGATGCCATCCAGCCATCTCATCCTCAGTCGTCCCCTTCTCCTCCTGCCCCCAACCCTTCCCAGGATCAGAGTCTTTTCCAATGACTCAACCCTTCGCATGAGGTGGTCAAAGTATTGGAGTTTTAGCTTTAGCATCATTCCTTCCAAAGAACACCCAGGGTTGATCTCCTTCAGAATGGACTGGTTGGATCTCCTTGCAGTCCAAGGGACTCTCAAGAGTCTTCTTCAACACCACAGTTCAAAAGCATCAATTCTTCGGCACTCAGCCTTCTTCACAGTCCAACTCTCACATCCATTCATGACCACAGGAAAAACCATAGCCTTGACTAGACAGACCTTAGTCGGCAAAGTATGTCTCTGCTTTTGAATATGCTATCTGGGTTGGTCATAACTTTTCTTCCAAGGAGGAAGCATCTTTTAATTTCATGGCTGCAATCACCATCTGCAGTGATTGTGGAGACCCCCAAAATAAAGTCTGACACTTTTCCTCTGTCTCCCCATCTATTTCCCATAAAGTGAAGGGACCGAATGCCATGATCTTCATTTTCTGAATGTTGAGTTTTAAGCCAACTTTTTCACTCTCCTCTTTCACTTTCATCAAGAGGCTTTTTAGTTGCTCTTCACTTTCTGCCATAAGGGTGGTATCTGTCACCTGCCTATCTGAGATTATTGATATTTCTCCCGGCAATCTTGATTACAGCTTGTGTTTCTTCCAGTCCAGCATTTCTCATGATGTACTCTGCATAGAAGTTAATTAAATAAGCAGGGTGACAATATACAGCCTTGACGGACTCCTTTTCCTATTTGGAACCAGTCTGTTGTACCATGTCCAATTGTAACTGTTGCTTCCTGACCTGCATACAGATTTCTCTACAGGCAGGTCTGGTGGTCTGGTATTCCCATCTCTTTCAGAATTTTCCACAGTTTATTGTGATACACACTGTCAAAGGTTTTGGCATAGTCAAGAAAGCAGAAATAGATGTTTTTCTGGAACTCTCTTGCTTTTTCCACGATCTAGCGGATGTTGGCAATTTGATCTCTGGTTCCTCTGCCTTTTCTAAAACCAGCTTGAACATCAGGGAGTTCATAGTTCACGTACTGCTGGAGCCTGGCTTGGAGAATTTTGAGCATTACTTTATACTCTGCATAGAAGTTAAATAAGCACGGTGACAATATACAGCCTTGACGTAATCCTTTTCTTATTTGGAACCAGTCTGTTGCTCCATGTCCAGTTCTAACTGTTGCTTCCTGATCTGCATACAGGTTTCTCAAGAGGCAGGTCAGGTGGTCTGATATTCCCATCTCTTTCAGAATTTTCCACAGTTTATTGTGATCCACACATTCAAAGGCTTTGGCATAGTCAATAAAGAAGAAATAGATGTTTTTCTGGAACTCTTGCTTTTTCCATGATCCAGCAGATGTTGGCAATTTGATCTCTGGTTCCTCTGCCTTTTCTAAAACCAGCTTGAACATCAGGGAGTTCATAGTTCACGTACTGCTGAAGCCTGGCTTGGAGAATTTTGAGCATTACTTTACTAGCATGTGAGATGAGTGCAATTGTGCGGTAGTTTGAGCATTCTTTGGCATTGCCTTTCTTTGGGATTGGAATGAAAATTGACCTTTTCCAGTCCCGCGGCCACTGCTGAGTTGTCCAAATTTGCTGGTATATTGAGTGCAGCACTTTCACAGCATCATCTTTCAGGATTTGAAATAGTTCCACTGGAATTCCATCACCTCCACTAGCTTTGTTCGTAGTGATGATTTCTAAGGCCCATTTGACTTCACATTCCAAGATGTCTGGCTCTAGATGAGTGATCACATCATCATGATTATCTGGGTAGTGAAGATCTTTTTTGTACAGTTCTTCTTCTGTGTATTCCTGCCACCTCTTCTTAATATCTTCTGCTTCTGTTATGTCCATACCATTTCTGTCCTTTATCGAGCCCATCTTTGCATGAAATGTTCCCTTGTATCTCGGATTTTCTTGAAGAGATCTCTAGTCTTTCCCATTTTGTTGTTTTCCTCTATTTCTTTGCATTGATCACTGAAGAAGGCTTTCTTATCTTTTCTTGTTATTCTTTGGAACTGCATTCAGATGATTACATCTTTTCTTTTCTCCTTTGTTTTTCGCCTCTCTTTTCACAGCTATTTGTAATCTTAGCTGTAAGTTTTTCATAAATTCACTCTGTTAGGTTGAGGAAGGCAACTTACAGTGCCAGAGTGTAGTTGTTTCTTTTTTCAAATGGATCCCTAATCATGTTTTTTCCTGCAACTAGTGAGATAAACATATGGCTTTTTCTCCTTTGTGAAAGTCACTCAGTTGTGTCTGAGTCTTTGCAACCCCATAGACTACACAGTCTATGAAATTCTCCAGGCCAGAATACTAGAGTGGGTAGCATTTCCCTTCTCCAGGGGAATCTTCCCAACCCAGGGATCGAACCCAGGTTTCCCACATTGCAGGCAGACTCTTTACCAGCTGAGCTACAAGGGAAGCCCAAGGATACTGGACAGGGTAGCCTATCCCTTCTCTAGCATATCTTCCCTACCCAGGAATTGAACTGATATCTCCTGCACTGCATGTGGATTCTTTACCAACTGAGCTATCAGGGAAGCCCATTTTCTCTTGTAGTCTTTCAGTTATATTGATTTTATTAAGCCAATTCGCACTGCTGAAATAAACCCCACTGGTGGCTCAGAGGTTAAAGCGTCTGCCTCCAATGCGGGAGACCCAGGTTCGATCCCTGGGTCGGGAAGATCCCCTGGAGAAGGAAATGGCAATCCACTCCAGTATTCTTACCTGGAGAATCCCATGGACGGAGAAGCCTAGTAGGTTATAGTCTACAGGGTCGCAAAGAGTCGGACACGACTGAGCAACTTCACCTTCACCCTTCACCTTCACCCAGTAAAATTATATACAATTATATTCTATATATATTGTCAAATTCTGTTGGCTAATACTTTATTAAGTAATTTTGTCTGTACTTATAAGAGCTCTTGGTCTGTAGGTTTTTTTGTAGTGGCTCTCTGGGGACAATGCCAGTCTAACAAAATACGCTGGGACATTGCCTTTTTTCAATTTTCAAGAAGCATCTACATGGAACTGTTACCGTTTCCTCCTGAAATGTTTGTTAGCATTCACCAGTAAAGCCATCTATTTAACTATAAATTCAATTTCTTAAATAGCTGTAGGGTTATTTGCATTATCTCTTTCAAATGACCTTTGATACTTGATAGTTTGTATCTTTTAAGAAATATGTCTATCCCTGTAAGTTGCCAAATTTATTAGCATAATGTTACACATAGTATTATTTCAATGTCTGTAGAGGTGGCAACTCCTCATTTCTTATTTTGATAGTTTCTGTCTTTTCTCCTTTTTTTTCTGATCAGTCTGGAGATTTTTCAGTTTTATTGATCTTCTCAAGAATCATTTTGGCTTCATGGACTTTTCCCAACAGTTTGCCCATTTTTAATTTAATTGACTATTATCTTTATCTCCTTCCTTCTGCTTACTTTGTTTCTTCTAGAAGCTTAAAATGGAAGCACAGATCGAGATTCAACAAACCATAGCCTACAGATCAAATTAAGACCATAGTCCATTTATGTATTGCTCTCCAACTAAGAATGATTTTTACATTTGTAAATAGTTGGGAGAGGGGTCTACAAAACCTAAAATAGTTGCCATCTGTCCCTTTACAGAAAGTTTGCCAACACCTGGTTTAGATCATTGATATTAAACCTTTCTTCTTTCTTAAAATAAACATTTAGTGTTATAAATTCCCCCAACACTGCTTTAACTGCATTCTGCTAATCTCCATGTTTTTATTATCATTCACTTCAAATCTTTTCTAGTATTCCTTGTTACTGCATCTTAGACACATGGAAAATAAAGAAGTGTGCTATTTAATCCCCAGATATTTGGGGATTTTTCTACCTTTTATTATCGATTTCTAATTTACTCCTATCATTGTCAGAGAGTATAATACTCTACCATTTCCACTGTGTGAGATGACATTTGGAGACTTGTTGGAAGCTCAGCACATGGCCCACCTTGGTGAACAGCGCGTGTGCACCAGAAGAGAACGTGTGCTCTGTGGCTGCTGAGAGGAGTGCCCCATAAACGTCCAATAGGCCAAAATGGCTGAGAGTGCTGTTCAGACCTTCCAGTCTTCCTTTTTCCTCTTCTATCTATTACTGAGACAGACTGTTAAAATTCTCAAATATGACTGTGGATTTGTTTCTCCTGGCATTTTTAGTTACTCATGTATTTTAAAGCTCTGTTATTAGGAAGAGCATGTCCTCTTCTGACTGGCCCTATTAAAAGAGACCAGGAGCTGTAGGACTAGGAGTCTCCCTTGGAAATAGGAGTAAAGTTCAAACTTCCAACCAGAAAAGGTCTGCTCAGTCTGGCTGGTCTCTAAGTACCATGGGCTGTGCAGAGCTCTGGAGCCAACACACCTCACAGGCCACTGAGCAGACTGTAATAACTGCTTTATGATTAGACATCCCTAGCTGTTTCAATCAGGGTCACATGCAGGGCAGGGTGGCCTCTGCTAAAAGAAAACTCTCAGAAGAAGCTTGTGGGCATGGCAGGAAAGGGTTTGGCCATCTAGTGCAATGAATCATCACTCTAATTTTATCCCTTAGGAATGGAAGATATGCCCTAGCACATGCAACCTCATCACCCCTGTGTTGAGGACCACTCCAAGAAGAGAGAGAAGGGAGGATCTGCCAAGCTGACAGGATAGAGGAGCTGTAGTTTACCTCATGTGTCTGAAGGGTTACCTCTAAAGGTATGGAAAGAAAAGAACAGCAAATATACAACACATTTCCCATGCTTCCAATATTTTCTGCTCATAAAACAAAGTTTTTAAAGCTTTAGTTTTAAATTACTTTTAAATTTTCATCAGTATTTACTTAACAAATATGTATTGCTTTCCAACTTTCTGGAGTGAAATTAACCAAAGCCCTTGCCCAGACAGACCTTAGAAGTCAACAGAGACCTCAGAGGTCAACAGAAGAGTGGCATGATCACAGCTATAGTTTGGGAGGATTAATTTCATCTTGGAGTTTTATTGGATGGAAGGCAGGGAAACCAGTTATAAGGTATTACAGTAATTAGTTCAAGTCAGATAAACGGAGGGTCTGATTTAGGACATTAAAATAAATAAATACAACATAAAAACAATGTAAGATAGAAACGACAAATGCTCTATGCTTTCACACTTTTATTTTATTTTATTTTTGGAGACTATTGCCAGAGCTGAACACTGTTCTTTTTCTTAGTTACAGGTCGAGGACAACCTGGTAAACAACTATTTTCACTCTTGCACACAATAATATAAAGTGGTGAACTACCACCATACTATAGACGATAACTTGTCAGATGCTGGGACAGAAACATCTGGATGTTTAAGAACTACACTTTTGTAGCTAAACCTTACCACTAGCACTAACTGGTTAAGTATACTACTTGGATTTTAGCTTTCATTTCTAAGGTCTAGCATCAACAACTCAAAAACTAAGTACAGAATTACATTTCTCAAACTAAACTAGGAGCAATGGACTGTAAGACATGAGTCTTGAAGAAATGCTGGTAAGTTTCTATTTTCATTTCAGTAATATATTTTTTAAAAAAGTATATTCTGGATTACCACCATCAGTGGTATCAGAATTAGAGTGGGCTAAAGAAAAAGGTATATAAGGATCTTAAAAGGTAAACGATATATTTAAGCCACGTGGAAGTCAAACCATCTAACCAGTGATCTAAGGAGGAAAGTTCTGTGACACTCAAACTTAGAAAAATAGTGTGGGAGTTGAGTTATCGTATGAGACACAGCATGGGGCTTCCCAGGTGGCTCAGTGGTGAAGAATCTGCCTGCCAATGCAGGAGATGTGGTTCGATCCAGGGTTAGGAAGATCCCCTGGACTAGAACCTGGCAACCCCCTCTGTATTCTTGCCTGCAGAATTCCATGGACAGAGGAGCCTGGTGGACTACAGTGCATGGGGTCCCGAAGAGACTGACAGACTGAGTGACTGAGCACACACACCCACACAGAGCATATGGAAAGCTCCACGTCTAGTCACGGCAGGCAATGGCATACCGACTATGCGAGCAAAGTTTCCGTTTCATCAAAACATCATTCATCACCCTAAATTTTACTGCCTCTATAGTTTTGTTTATATTTCATTTATACTTCCCTAAAACCAATAAGCATAAGGAATGTATATACATCTAAAAATTAAGTATTTTAATACAGTGAAACTATTTAGGCCAATCCTGACAATTCACAGTTATTTTTTCCCTTTAAAGGGGGACTGTATATTATTATGCTGTAAGACTAACATGGAAGAAAAAACATGAAGATTCAAATCAGAAAGATGTGTTTTCAAATCTTGACTCTCCTCATTGCTTATCGTGTAGCCCTAAGCGCTAATTTCTCTAAGCCACAGTTTACTAGCAGAGTTACTGTGAAGATAGCTATGTGGTATGCTAAAGCACAAATGAAAATTCTTCTCTTCTTTCTCTATCTAAATTAGCTTCTCCTGACTTCTGTCTTGTTTAATTTTTATAATTTGTTGGTGGGGGGAGGAGACTGTGCCACATGGCATGTGAGATTTCACTAACCAGAGATTGAACCAGGGCCCCGGGCAGTGACAGCTCGGAGTCCTAACCACTGGACCACCAGGGAATCCCCTCCCCGTAAGATTTTTAATCCATCATATATCATGCAGATTACACCTTCACAATATCTCCTTCCCACTGCAACCAAGAGTTTCTAAATCTCCAAAGCTCAGAGCCAACTACTGTATTTTTTACCTTTATCTTCTCTTCCCTGCAACACATCCCACAGAAAAAGCTACAGGACTTATCTCACTGAGTGCACCTCTGAGGCTGTCACTCTCCTACTCAAACATTTTCTGTAACTCTGAAGGCCTTCTGCATTACGGCCCTACCCAACCTATCCTTCCAATGTTACCTCCACCAATTCCAAAAGTGATAGTTTCCTGGAGGAGGGAATGGCAGACTACCCCAGTATTCTTGCCACAAGAACCCTATGAACAGTCTGCAAAGGCAAAGATGCTGAGGCATTTCCAAGCCCTAGCACAGTACGTGACACACAGTAGAAACCCAATAGTAACATTCGAAAAAAAAAAAATAGTGGGAACCTGCAATGCTCCTCTTCACCAAAAAAGACACCCGACTAACTCCACCGGCATAACTCTTCACTGCTTTCTAACACACTTCTAACTATTAAAAAGCAACTCTTTCAATAATAATCTAAAAACTGGTCTTTAAAGACAATCACAAGGAACCACAAAAAGACAATGGCAATGGGTGATTTAAAAAACAAAAACAAAAACAAGCCAATGAATAAGCATGCTTCTTCATTTTATTTATTGGGCTTCCCTGGTGGCTCAGCTGGTAAAGATTCCGCCTGCAATGCGGGAGATGTGGGTTAGATCCCTAGGTTGGGAAGATCCCCTGGAGAAGGAACTAGCTCCCCACTCCAGTATTCCGGCCTGGAGAATTCCAGGGACTGTATAGTCCATGGGGTTGCAGAGCTGGGGACACGACTGAGCGACTTTCACTTATTTTATTTTTAAAATTCTTAGTACTGACTTAGCAGCTGAGTTGGCAGAGATCAAACAACTGCAATGTAAGAGTTGTAAGAAAGAAACAGCGACAACAATCAAATTCCTACTGGATAAAACATCAGGAAAAAACGATTTTAAAAACTCATTAACTAAAACCTCTGAGTACCTCTCAGTTATTTCCCCTGAAAAAATACTTTTGCTCTCTCAGTCTTCTAGCGAATAAATCTGGACACACAATTTGCAAGCTATACACACACAAAATATCTCCTCTCTGAATAGAACACACAAAGAATAAAACTGTTGACATGCTATGACACCATCTCTTTGTAGGAAACTTGGATATGGAAAACCATTGCTAATCATAAACCTTACCAGGGGACATTTCTTAAACATTCATCTTTCTGTTCACTCATATACTTAACCTTCAACTGACCCAACCTACCACTACAAAAGCTGAAGAAAAAAAAAATCAGAGGGCCCCAAGTTAATGTATAAAAATGTGATTCATGTGTAACTTTTCAGGAACACTACTGCTGAGGATCTGCAGCACAATCTAAAGCATACATGGATCTTTAGGCAACCTAACAAAACCAGACTGTGGCTGTCAAAAGCGCAATCAGCCCAATTCTCCAGCTCCTGAAACAAAGAGCTAAAAAGTCCAGTAGGTTAAATAAAACAGAGGTTCGTCTTTAACCAACCTAAAATCTGAATGATATCAAGTGTGAGCATCAAGTCATCACAACTTCCTTAACAATGAAGGCAAAACTTGTGAACCAAAATAGGGCTCCCAAAGCTCTATTTCACTTGGATCCTAAAATCGACTGTAAAATCTTCCATAACTTTACTCTCTGAATTCATGAAATGGATGAGAGGCAGGGAAACACATGGCTATCAGATATGACTGACAGTATCTCAACTGTCATCTGCCGGATGGCAGGGGCCAAGGCGTCCTCTACAGATGACAGAGCCATCAAAGAAAGAGGCAGCATTTTCAGGAATTACAGAACCGGTCCACAGGCTCACAAAACGTGAACCTCCACACCCAACAAGTTACAGACTACGATCTAAGACCCGGAGCTTAAATGCCAACGATCGGCCTCCTTAAGGAAACATACAACCCCATAAACTGCTGGACACCATCAAACCAACACCCGCCGGAGTGGATATGTTAAACATTCAATCAGGAAACCAGGATAACTGCTAGCGGTTCCTCTAGGCCTCAGCAGCAGCCTTGGGTATAAGAGCAAACTCGAGTCCTCCTTAATACTCAAAAGAATAATGTTGATGTCATGACGAGGCTGCCGATCCTTTGCACTCTGAACTGCCCTTCCTTGATCCGCTGGGCGATCCTTCGCCCACCCGCCCCCTCCCCACAAATAAAGCGACCTCGCAACGGAGCAGCCCTCGGGTAGCCCCTGGCTCCTCTACCTCCGGCGGCGGCCGCTTTCTCCTCCCTCGGCTCCGAGGTGGGGGCTCCAGAAGGTCCCGGGCAATCCCGAGCCCAGGCGGTGCTGCTTCTGCGTGTGCACGCTGGCTCCGGCCAGCCGCTTCCTCCCCTCGTCTGCCGGACCTGGAACGCTACTGGGGAACCCGGGGGCCGCGGACGGAGTCCCGGGTGGCGACGCCGCCGCGGCCGCCGCCTCTGGTATGTCAGGGGCCGGGATTGTATTTCGAAAGATCCGCCATTTTCACCTCGTCATCACCATCACAGCTCAGCAGCTTCCCCGACAGCCCGAGCCCGGGCCGCCGCCGCCGCCGCCGCCAGTAACCTCCCCCTTCCTCCTCCTCCCCTCCCCGGCCCTCCCCTCCCGAGAGGCGCACACCCACATATCCGGGGAAACCTCCCGCCGGCCCCGCCAACCTTCAAACGCTCGGGGAGACACCACTGCACACACAGCCCACGCCGAGACCTTTCACCCCGCCACGGAGGGGAAATCGCGCTACCTGCGGGGTCCCCAGTCCGGCATACTTTTGTTTTGAAGAGCAAAAGAAAAAAAAAAAAAAAAAAAGCGGGAGGGGGCAGAGGGACCACCAAGAGCTTCCACGCTTTGCCACTTTCAGGACAGCAACTTGAGAGAGATGATGGAATGCCTTTGATGCGCTGTGTCCATCGCAGACACGAAACAATAACAACAGGATCAAGACCTGGAGTGTCATTCACCAGCTCTGACATTTTCCTCCACCACCAGCACCGCTTTTGACAGAATGGGCTGTTTCCCACCGCACTTCAGACCTCTCTGATACATTTGTAAATTTACAGACATTGATTCTTATGCAGATACTGTGGTCAAGACGTCTAAGTTTTCCAAACAAAAGTTCCGAACTCTTTCCTCTTAACTTCCTCTATCATTTCTGTCCATAAACACTGACTTCCAGTTCGTTTGTCATTGGTTAAAGATGTCAAAGAGCAACTAGGTGTAAGATGTACAGATCCTACTCATGAGTGAACAATCTCTAAAATACAGAAAATATACCTAAGAGTTAAAAAAATTTTTTTTTTTGCCAAACGTTTTTAGAATCTTAAGTCATCAAATTAACAAAAAAAACGTGCCGCTGAAATTTTTGATACAGTGAAAATAAGCAACGTGCTTTAGAAAAGACCCTAGAATTACCTACCCAGCTCCACCAGCATCTCTCATCATGTAGTTTAATAAATAACTAAAAGAGAAGACAGGCATGTTTTAATCATCAAAGAAATAACAAGAAAACATAAGCTGCATGGCTTCTGAAAAGAATAAAATTTTTCTAAAAAGCTAAATTGGCTACCTTTGCTAATTTCAGATTTGATAACCACCCATTTTTTTAAAAGGTCAATTCTGTGCCCATCATCCAACTACAGCATAAGCTCTAAAAGATCTATCTGAAATGAGCAAACTGAATTTCCAGGTTTCGAACAGAGCCACTCTACCGTCTTTTTTAAGAAGTTAGTTTAAGAAGAGAAGGGTAGAAGCTGAACAAGGCATTTCATTTCCTTACCTGGCTTGAATGACAACTCCATAGAAAAGTCGATAGCTTCAGGCTTAAACAAGTGCTATCATCACCCAACCCCGTCGCCGTTTTCTATATGCAGCCGGCTAGACGCTGAGAGTATCCAGCCTTTCCAATTTTTTCATCTGTAAACTTTACTTCCCCACCGCCAGCCCCGGCCACCCGCACTCTGCCTGGTGCTTACCGTTGCTTGGCCAAGCTAAGTGCTGGCCCGCTCCCTACCCCGTGCACCTCGGGAACCTTATGACATTTGGCCGGTGGGCTTCGCGAGGAAAACGGACAGACACGAAGAAGACACCACTACAAAGGGGCACAGGAAGGACGGGGCGGCGGGCAGCAGGGAAAAGGAGGAGCTGGTACAAAATGACACAGCAGCCAACCGGTTCCCAGAAACCCGGGGCCGACACGGCGGCTCCTCCGGCCGCGCAGCGTGCGTGTCAACAGCCGCGGGAGTCCTTCCTCCGGATCGCCGGGAAGGGCGGGCTGCCGGCCGAGCGCCGGCCCAGCCGGGTGACAGCCGCCCTCTCGAGTGCCGGCGGGAAGGGGCCGAGCCCGGAGGATCCTCCCGCCTCCTGCGGCCCGGGGGATGGGGCGCGGCGGCCCCCAAGACTGCAGGTTCCCGCTCTCCGCCATGACCCCTCTAGCCCGGGCTCCCGGAGGGGGCGGTCCGGCGCCCCCTCCCGCGCGCCCCCTTTCCCGCCCGCCTGCCCAGGGCCCCCCCACCCTGGGGGGCTGACACTCACCAAAGCCGGCGGCGCCGCCGCCTCCTTCTCACGCCGCGCTCCCTGGCCTCCCAGCAGCCGCGGCGGCGGCGGCGCCTCCGAGACACAGACCCGGGTTTGTTCAAAATCACGCGCCCAGCGCCATTCCACCGCCGCATCCCATAATACGCTGGGCCCTCCCCTCCCGCGCGCCTCTCTCGGCCCGCCCCTCCGCTCGGCCCGCCCCGCCTCCCCCGCCGGCTTCCTTCCCGCCCCTTCCGCGGCGCCTGGCCCCGCCCCTTGGCAACCCTACTTGGCGTCATCCCGCAAGGCGCCGAGAGCGCTCCGGCTCCACGTGACTCCGAGCCGGCGCTCTGTCAAAGCTTTCGCATGGAATGTTCCATCCGGCTGAACCCGGGAGGGGCGGCGAGAGGCGAGGGAGGGGTGGCGAAACGCGGGATCGCGCCTGCGGTTGGAGGGACTGCCTTATCGTCCACCTTTCCTTGTTAGGAAGTCTGTGCAGTAGGTGCGATTTCCAGTGTCTTGCCGCTGTTTGATGTTCTTGCGTGGGAAAGTGATCGGTCATCACATAATGCCAAATCTCTTAGTTTCTGAGGCGCTGTTTTTGCAGGGGTCCCTAAGAAGCCCCTGGAACAGCACGCAGAGTTAAACTTATTTTGAAAGGGATTTTTTTTTTTTTTACAGTGTACTGCCAAGACTAACAAAATCCAAATTCTTGGTATTTGGTCACCTTCTTCTTGTATTTTCCCCGCTATTCTTTTTATAAAGTAAGAAAAGATACCCAGATTTGGAGTCGGCTCAGCACACGCACAGAGATTCCGTTAATGACTGACCTGTGTGAGACAAAAACTGCAGAGGAAACAACAGAAAATACACAGAGCATACGTAACATAAATGGTGTGGTACAGTCTGTAATTGCTAATGGAGCACGGAGGACACACGGGTCAACGAGGGAGGCTGTAGCTTGGGAACACAACGGAGGAGGTGAGGCATGCGTATCACTCGGAGTCAAGCAGTCCTGGTTTCAAATTCTGGCACCTTCACTACTTGGTATATAACGTTATCAAGTTTCTTTTCCCATCTACAAAAGAAAAAATAACAAAGCTTCCCAGGATCCTGACGATCATGTAAAGTGAGGGGTGTCAAGCAGCTACACACACTGTCTGCCTCAAATGTTAGTTCCATTCTGCCAGAATCAACAGCACACTCATCCCGTCTACCTCAAATTCTTTGGTTAGGATTTAGCAAGGCAGTTCAGGGGCTTCCTTCCCTTGTGGTTCAGCTGGTAAAGAATCCACCTACAATGCAGGAGACCTACGTTCGATCCCTGGGTTGGGAAGATCCCCTGGAGAAGGGAAAGGCTACCTACTCCAGATTCTGGCTTGGAGAATTCCATGGGCTGTATAGGATTTAGCACGGCAAGTGGCATGAAATTAGCAGAGGCCAGGTCTGTGCAAGGAAATGTTGAGAAAGCTGAATGATGCCCAGGCCTTATTAAGGATCAGTAGGTGAGTTCCATTTATGAAGACCTTTGAGGGCTAGTGTAAGAAAACAAGAGTCGGACACGACTGAAGCGACTAAGCAGCAGCAGCAGAAAGAAAACATCCTTGTGGTTACCATGGCACCTCTGGAAGGAAGAAGAGAGTGAGGTGGGTACCCAAACTGGGCTGGAACCTAGGGAAACAAAGATCTCCCAACAGAAGGAGAAAAATTCTCAGGTTATTCCACAAGGCTAGCTAAACACCCCCCCCCACACACACACACCAAGGCAAAGAGCACCGAAAGAAAAGGAGAATTCTTCTATTCTCACTATGTCTTTGTAACAAAGACAAAATTAAGACATAAAATCCAGTAACACAGTAATAAAAAATTCACACTGTAACAAAGTACACTTGATTCCAAGAATGATTATTTAACATTAAGAAATCTACTTAGGACGTTTGTTAAGTTAAAGGAGAAGAGCCAAATTACATTTCTTAGAGATGTTTCATGTAACATTCAACAGCCATTTCTTTTTTTTAAGTGTGTAATTCAGTTGTTTTTAGTTTATTCACAAAGTTATGCTGCCATCACCACAGTCAATATTAGAGGTTTTTTTTTTTTTTTTTTTTTTGCCTTGCTCTGTGGCCTGCAGAATCCTAATTTCCCAATCAGTGATAGAACCCAGACATCCTTCAGTGGAAGGGAAGAGTCACAATCACTGAATCACCAGGAAATGCCCTCAACAGCCATTTCTGAATTTTAAAAATGCTCAGCAAACTAGAAATAGAAGCACAGTTCCTTAATGGGATCAAGATTATCAAAAAACAACAGGAATATCATAGGTTAGAGTGAAAAGGCAGAAGCACATTAAAATCAGGGACCCACAAGGATGCAGGGTTATAACAGTTATTTAATATTTTTCAGGGCATCCTAGCTAAATGCAATAAATAAGAACATTACATAGAGAGGTTTAAGTAGTGGAAAAAAGAGACAAAATGGTCCTTATTAAAAAATAATCACAAAGAGCTCAGTGTTGTGGTTAATTGCATGGCCTCCAGAGCCAGACTGCCTGGGTACAAATTCTGGCCCTGCTACTAAGTAGCTGTGTGAACCTAAGCAAGTTACTTTCCTCTTGCACCTCCTGCTTCCTCATCTATAAACTGGAAATAAAAGTATCATCACAGGGTTGTCATGAAGATTAATAAGGTATTATGTGTAAAGCACATGGACCATACCTGGCATATTATTACCAGTACTAGTAATAACCAAAGCTACAATACAGCCTAAAATAAATCTAACTTTTTACTTTTTTCAAGGAGAGCATTCTTAGCTCCTAAGAACCACTGTTCAAACCAAAGAGAAATTTTGTTTATATTTGCCTCAGGGCTTTTCCAGATGGACTAAAAGCATTTATTTAGCAAGTATTTGTTGATCATCTACCAAACGCTAAACACTCAGCCAGGCAGTGAGAATGAAGTCGTGAACACGACAGAGGACAGAGCACTCTATCCTATGGAACTTTCTGCCAGAGTGGAACTGGTCTGTATCACACCATCTGATAGTAGCCACTTGTCACCTGTGGCTGTAAGCAAAGGAAACATGGCTAGTGTGAATTTTCATTTCATTTCATTGTCATCAATAAATAGCCACATGTGGCTGATGACTACAGCACTAGACAGAACAGCTTTATAGGAAGTGACAGGCAAAAACTAACAGGAAAAAAACTGAGAGATTTTAAATAAAAAGAGTTTCTCAGGAAGATATTAAAACAAACAAAAAAAATTAAAGGATGGTGTAGAGGTATGAGTTGCTTAGATGAAAAAAACAAAATATATTACTGGACACCTATTATGTGCCAGATATACTGCTAGATACAAAGTACACACAAGTTAATAAAATTTTCTTAAAATATATTTGTTTCCAAAAGATTATTTAGAAGTTCCTTTGCTCTTGGGTCCATTTTCATAAATCCAGGATGTCTCTATAAAGCAACCATCATGTGTAAATCTATATAGGTGTAATTATCACTTTTATTTATTTTTCATTATAACATAACTTTTTATAATAGATACACAAACCTCTTATCAACAATTTTAAAATCCAAAATGTTTCGAAAACTGAAAAGTTTCTGGAAGCTTATGGCAAACTCGTTTAGTAGGAAGAGCAATATGACAATAAGGTATTAATGTTCTCTATAACATCTCATGTGAATATACCTATGTGTCAGTGCAGAAATATAAATGTGTTTGATTATGGAATTTGATAAAGGCTAAAGAGTTTGGAAGGAACTTTCTGAGGTGATGGAAATGTGTTTGACCTTAATTGTGGTCTTGGTTGTATAAGGGCATATACCATGGCCTAAACTCATTGAATATACTTACAATGGATATGTTTTATTATAATACATGTGTAAATTATCCATTAAAATTGGTGTTAAAAGGAAAAAAAAAGTTCTTAAAATTTGTGCACTTGCTTTCTAAAATTCAAAATATCCTCAATTCCAAAACACACTGCTACCCAAGGGTTTGGAATAAGGGAATGCAGATCAGTATCAGAGAAGGCAATGGCAACCCACTCCAGTGTTCTTGCCTGGAGAATCCCAGGGACGGGGGAGCCTGGTGGGCTGCCATCTATGGGGTCACACAGAGTCGGACACGACTGAAGCGACTTAGCAGCAGCAGATCAGTATCAGGGATTCCCTGGCAGCTAGCAGTAAGGAATCTGCCTGCAATGCAGGAATCATAGGAGCTATAGGTTCGATTCCTGGGTCAGAAAGATTCCCTGGAGGAGCACATGACAACCCACTCCAGTATTCTTGCCTGGAGAAGCCCATGGACAGAGGAGCCTGGTGGGCTACAGTCCATAGGGGTCCCAAAGAGTTATACACGACTGAATCGACTCAGACTCACGGATGCAGATCAGTATCACTTTGAACACATGCCAGGTTTTTTCCCTTATGGTGCAGGATGTGATTAATAATGTTAAACCACCTAAAAAACAAAACCAACCACTAAAATCATCTGTTGATATCAAGTAAAGTTCATTTACATTTCCTCTGGCTTTATGATTCCTTTGCCTCCATATTAGTCATTTTTGTTTTTCTACTACAAAGGATAGAAGTAGGGGCTCCGCTATTATGTTCTGAGGTTGTTGCCCTGTTCAGGTGATAACCATCCCTGTGGTTAGGAATGGGGTTTTCCCTTGGAGGAAGTAGATATTGCCAATATCAGCCATCCTGGAAGGAACATCTTGAGACAGGATATGGGAACTTGAAAGAAGGGCTCACACAAAGAGAGGAAAGTACCTCTTCTTTCTCAGCCTTGCTTATTCAGACTCGGACACAGAGTTCCAGCCTTCCCTGGTGGCTCAAATGGGAAAGAATCTGCCTGCAGTGCAGCAGACCCCGGGTCGGGAAGATCCCTTGGAGAAGGGAATGGCAACCCACTCTAGTATTCTCGCCTGGGAAACCCCAAGGACAAAGGAGACTGGCAGGCTACAATCCACGGGGTTGCACAGAGTAGACATGACTGAGCAATTAACATACATTCACAGAGAGTTTAATGAGTTTGAAGAAATATTTCCCCTTTCCATCTAGTTGGGAAAAGAAAATGTCTGCCTCCAGAAAGACTAAAAACTAGAAAGAGGCTTTTTTTAGTTGACTTATTTAAGTATTCAATCTGTTTATTTACTTAGTTTTGGCCGCGCTTGGTCTTTGTTGCTGTACATGAGCTTTTCCCTAGTTGTGGCAAGTAGGGGCTTCTCTTTAGCTGAGATGCGTGGCTTCTCACTCTAGTAGTGGAGCATGGGCTCTAGAGCTGGGGTTAAGTGGATGTGGCACACAGGCTTAGTTGCCCCTCAGCATGCGGAATCTTCTCAGATCAGGGACCAAACTGATGTTCCCTACGTTGGCAGGGGAATTCTTAGCCACTAGAATTGTGGCTCAGCTGGTAAAGAACCTATCTGCAATGAGGGAGACCTGGGTTCGGCCTCTGTGTTGGGAAGATCCTCTGGAGAAGGGAATGGCTACCCACTCTACGATTCTGGCCTGGAGAAGTCCATGGACTATCTAGTCCATGGGGTTGCAAAGAGACAGACATGACTGAGTGACTTTTCATTCAGAACAACCCAGGGAAGGCTTTGCTTTTCGTTGTAATTATAAAATATCTTAAAATTGTTCATGGCTTATAATCACAAGCATTTATTTGTCTCCTGGTTTAGCCTAGATCGCTGGTCTCGGGTAGGCCAGGTGGGAACCTAGTCTTTTGGTTGGGCTTCTATCTGTTCCATATATTTTAATTCTGGGCCCAAGCTAATAGGGCATTAGCTACCTAGGGCACACCCTTCTCCTAACAGATCACAGGAACACAACAAAATGGACTGGAAACATGGTATCCTTTTAAAGGTACCCCTCTGCTTTAACTTGGTGGCTCAGATGGTAAAGAATCTGCCTGAAATTCAGGAGATCCCTGGCTTGGGAGGATCCCCTGGAGAAGGGAATGGTTACCCACTCCAGTATTCTTGCCTGGAGAATTCCACGGACAGAGGAGCCCGGCGGGGTCTACAATCCATGGGGTCACGAAGAGTCAGACACGACTTGAGCAACTAACACTCCCCTTTAATCAACGGGCACACTGTCTCTTCTGCTTATGTTCCATTGGCCAAAACAAGTCTTACAACCAAGCCCAACATCAATGAGACAGAGGGTATATATTTCCCTGTACTCTAGTGAGAGGTACTGCAAAGGGTATGGATGTATTACAAATTCTAGTACAAAGAGGAAATGAAGAATTGGGAGCATGGATTGCAATCAGCAGAGGAGGTAAATGCGAAGATGCAGTGTGCATTAGCCTAAACAGGTATAGGCATGGGAGGAGGTCAGAGCACTTTCATACTTTATAATCTTTATGAAAACACCCACTTTCTTCGACAAAGAGAAATGACCCTTCCATCTTTTGTAAATTGCAGTGCTTACACAGAATTAACCTCCTTATTCCAGTGAAACTGTTTTTCTTTGTTCTTCCTCTGTAAAAATTCTAGACCTGGCCCTGGCCTGGAGCCTGTGAACTCACAAAGCCACCCACAAAGCTATCTGCTACATAGTTGTAACTTACTGACCATAGTAACTACTCTGCTTTCAGTTGCAAGTCACAGAAAGCCCAAGGAAAAGTAGCTTATATATTTCATTCATTTTTTTTTAACTTTTGAGTCAGACTTGACTGAGCAACTGAACTGAACTGAACTGATAGCCAATTAACAATGTTGTGATAGTTTCAGATAGACAGCAAAAGGACTCAGCCCCATATATATATGTGTCCATTCTCCCTCAAACTCCCCTTGCATCCACAGTGCCACATAACATTGAGCAGAGTTCCGAGTGCTATATGTAGGTCCTTATGGGTTACCCCTATGTATTATTTACTTATTTATTTGACTGTACTGTGTCATAGTTACTAGGGGTCTTTAGTTGCGGCATGCTAACTCCTAGTTGCGGCCTGTGGGACCCAGCTTCCAGTTAGGGATCAAATTGCCACATAACATTGAGCAGAGTTCCGAGTGCTATATGTAGGTCCTTATGGGTTACCCCTATGTATTATTTACTTATTTATTTGACTGTACTGTGTCATAGTTACTAGGGGTCTTTAGTTGCGGCATGCTAACTCCTAGTTGCGGCCTGTGGGACCCAGCTTCCAGATTAGGGATCAAACCCAGGCCCCTGCATTGGGAGTCTAGAGTCCCAACCATTGGACCACCATGAACTGTCTGCACAGCTAATGAAATAAATAGCATAGAAATGGACTTCTCTTCAGAGAAGGCAATGGCACTCCACTCCAGTACTCTTGCCTGGAAAATCCCATGGACGGAGGAGCCTGGTAGGCTGCAGTCTGTCCATGGGATCGCTAAGAGTCAGATACGACTGAGTGTCTTCACTTTTACTTTTCACTTTCACGCATTGGAGAAGGAAACAGCAACCCACTCCAGTGTTCTTGCCTGGAGAATCCCAGGGATGGGGGAGCCTCATGGGCTGCCATCTATGGGGTCGCACAGAGTTGGACACGACTGAAGCGACTTAGCAGCAGCAGCAGCAGCAGATTCTCTGGGATAATTCAGTAAAGAAAAGATATCCTTAAACTTCCTGGCTCATTCCTCCTTGCCATACCACAGTTCTCAAGGTTTTAATTCACAGGCTTGCCTTCCGAGTGGCTGCCACCTAGTACCATACACAGACATAACACACACAACAGACAAATATTAACCACGGGGGAGAGAAATTTCTTCCTCTGCACCACTTTTTATTTGCAAGGTTAAACTTGTCCCCTGGAAGACTTCCCATCACAATGCACTGGCCAGACCCGGACTGCATGTCATCTTAAACCATTCACTAGCAAAAGGAAATGGAGTTACAATAAATGGGCCTAGAGCAGGGTTGGCAAATTAAATTGTCTCACAGGGCACATTCGGCCTTTTTTCAATGGCCCGCAAGCTAAGAGTGTTTATTTTTACATTTGTAAATGGAAGAAGAAGAAGGGAAAAGGGGGAAAGGAAGCCGAAGACGAAGAAGCAGCAGCAAAGACGACAATGTGACTCACAATATCTAAAATACAGTTTGACCCTTAACAGAAAGCGATTGCAGGCTCCTGCCCAGATCAACCATGACGTACCTTAGGAAATGAAGAAAGGCCTACCTTCCCTGAGCACAGTACCAGTGTTAGGATTACCACGTCACACACGTGGCTCTCCCCAAGCCCTGAGTTAAATCTTAGAAACCATTACTGCATGGTTCCATCATCCACCGCTGCTGGGGTAAATTAAAGGAAAAGTCAATGTATAGATGGGTGTGAGGATGTTATGGGGTAGCAGGGTTTTCACTTCTGTTTTCTTAGAATGATAGTGTTTATTGAACTATCCTCAAAGGAAAGGTACAGCTGAAGGGAAAAATCATTAAAATGGAAGGTCCAGACACCTTCCCTTTTATCACTCCAACATATCACTCCCATTGTCTTCTGAATCGCATAATTTGTGACCCTCTGTGCTGTGCTTAGTGGCTCAGTCGTGTCTGTCTGTGGTCCCATGGACTGAAGCCCGCCGGGCTCCTCTGTCCACAGAATTTTCCAGGCAAGAATATTGGGGTGCATTTTCATTTCCTACTCCAGAGGATGTTCCCCAACCCAGGGATCAAACCCATATCTCCTGCATTGGCAGGCAGATTCTTTACCATTGAGCCACCAGGGAAGCTGTGAACTGGAGAGATGGAGGTAAATATTATATACATCTGGAAATGGGCACACTTCTTTTTCTGTTAAGCTGTTAGTGTAAGAGGTTGAGCTATTCTAGTCAGGAGTTGAGCTGGGCTTGGGTTTTAGTGTTGCTATGGTTACCTTCAGGGCATCATCATTTTCAAATTCCTCTAAAGTTATTTTCTGCTTAGAGTTGGGGCTGCTTTTCTAAAGGTTTTTTTCTTTTTTTTTTTTTTTTCCATCAGTGTTACTGTTCCACTTTCAGCCTTTAGGCTTTCTGTGCTTTTACCACTCAGAGGAGTCCCTCTAAGCTCATGCGCTTCTCCCAGCAGCAACCTGCTTGCTATTTGGTACTTACTAGACTGCTTGTGGTGATGGGGAAGGAAGACAGTTTCTCTGTAGTCCTGTTCCAGGTTCGTTCTGAGGCAGGCTCTTTGCCTCTGGGTCTTGGGGATCCTGACCCTCTCTTAAGCATTATGACCTCTAATAGTAGACAGTTTCTAGGCCACTCTTCAGGATTAGAAGTTTTGCTTTGGGAATTTTTTGTCTGTTTGCTTCATTTTTCCCATTTTTCCAGCTGCAGTAGGGCTTTACCTGTCCCCTGGAGAACAACTGGGTTTGCTGCCTTCTCCCATCAGTTTAAGTCTTTGTTCCTTGCAGGAGGAGGGTCTGGGTTTCTTCCTGCTTTCCCTGCAATGGCAGCCACTCCTCTCCGCTAGGCCTGAAGGACACAGAAGTCTTTCCCTTACCTTCCACTCTGCCCCCAATCTTTGTCTTGGCTGATCAGTGGTGGTCCCTGGAGAAGAGCCTGTGAGTGGATATGAACTCTTTATATGATTATGGTTCCCACGGGGTTCCACAAGCATGCCAATTTGCACTTGTCTCTTTGTGCTGAGTTGCTTCAGTCGTGTCCAACTCTTTGCAATCTCATGGACTGTAGCCCTCCAGGCTCCTCTGTCAATGAGATTTTCCAGGCAAGAATACTGGAGTGGGTTGCCATTTCCTCCTGCAGGGGATCTTCCTGACCCAGGGATCGAACCCACAGCTCTTATGTTTCTTGAATTGGCAGGCAGGTTTTCTACCACTAATGCCACCTGGGAAGCCCCAGTCTACACTTAGTCATTAGCAATGTATTTAAACATTCAGCAGAATTCTACCTTCCTCTCTGTATGGCTGCCCCATTTTCTTGCCCACACTCTCCCACAGGTAACACTGTGCCTGCATCCCCTCTGCATTTAGAGGCACCTGTCTTTCCTGAGATTTCAGGTCATGAGTTGCTCTATGTCCTCAGCTCTTTGAGTGACTTAATAAAATCTATGATTCTTTAGGTTACCTAGATTGCTGTTGTATGGAGGAAGCAATGCTTTTTCCAGCTCTCTCCAGCTAAACAGAAGCTGGAAGTCCTCCAGGTGTTACTTTATTAAGGAGGTCTGAGGGTCTCTATTGTTGGACCATAAAGCTTGCACAGTTTTTCCAAGGACAATCCTTCTGCTTACTCTCTCAACCCATCCCTTCCTATTTGTCTTAGTAGCCCACAGACCTCTTGCTTTACCACACATGTTGAATATCTGCTTCTGGTTGCTGCCATGGTTGGTGGCAGATTCAGATCATCCTCTTCACCTTCCCAGCATGAGTTCCTACTCAGCTTTGGATTTGTCTACTCCTTGATTGTAATGCCCCCAGAGAAGGGAGATTTTGATTGAAACGCTAGCACATTCTATGATGCTGGGATTCTCTGAGTCTCCTATTTATCCAACTATGTTCTTTTTGAAAAGATTTTTTTGATGTGGACCATTTTTAAAGTCTTTATTGAATTTGTTACAGTATTGTTTCTATTTTATGTTTTGGTTTTTTGGCCACCAAGCATGTGGGATCTTACCTCCCCAACCAGGGATCGAACCCAATCCCTTTGCATTGGAAGACAAAGTCTTAACCACTGGGCCACCAGGGAAGTCTGTATCCAACTGCGTTCTTCACTCAACAAGTATTTTTTGAGTGATTACGTAATACAAAGCACACAGTTCTGGATACTGGGCGGTTTACAAAAAACAATCAGGCTAGCACATCTCTTTCACTCACTTTCAACCATATGACTCCGCTTGAAACATTAACACAGGGGAACCAGCAGACAGACATGGCGGGCATTAGGTGGCACAAATGAAGCCTCAGGTTTACTGGAGTGGGTTGCCATTTCCTCCTGCAGGGGATCTTCCTGACCCAGGGATCGAACCCACAGCTCTTATGTTTCTTGAATTGGCAGGCAGGTTTTCTACCACTAATGCCACCTGGGAAGCCCCAGTCTACACTTAGTCATTAGCAATGTATTTAAACATTCAGCAGAATTCTACCTTCCTCTCTGTATGGCTGCCCCATTTTCTTGCCCACACTCTCCCACAGGTAACACTGTGCCTGCATCCCCTCTGCATTTAGAGGCACCTGTCTTTCCTGAGATTTCAGGTCATGAGTTGCTCTATGTCCTCAGCTCTTTGAGTGACTTAATAAAATCTATGATTCTTTAGGTTACCTAGATTGCTGTTGTATGGAGGAAGCAATGCTTTTTCCAGCTCTCTCCAGCTAAACAGAAGCTGGAAGTCCTCCAGGTGTTACTTTATTAAGGAGGTCTGAGGGTCTCTATTGTTGGACCATAAAGCTTGCACAGTTTTTCCAAGGACAATCCTTCTGCTTACTCTCTCAACCCATCCCTTCCTATTTGTCTTAGTAGCCCACAGACCTCTTGCTTTACCACACATGTTGAATATCTGCTTCTGGTTGCTGCCATGGTTGGTGGCAGATTCAGATCATCCTCTTCACCTTCCCAGCATGAGTTCCTACTCAGCTTTGGATTTGTCTACTCCTTGATTGTAATGCCCCCAGAGAAGGGAGATTTTGATTGAAACACTAGCACATTCTATGATGCTGGGATTCTCTGAGTCTCCTATTTATCCAACTATGTTCTTTTTGAAAAGATTTTTTTGATGTGGACCATTTTTAAAGTCTTTATTGAATTTGTTACAGTATTGTTTCTATTTTATGTTTTGGTTTTTTGGCCACCAAGCATGTGGGATCTTACCTCCCCAACCAGGGATCGAACCCAATCCCTTTGCATTGGAAGACAAAGTCTTAACCACTGGGCCACCAGGGAAGTCTGTATCCAACTGCGTTCTTCACTCAACAAGTATTTTTTGAGTGATTACGAATACAAAGCACACAGTTCTGGATACTGGGCGGTTTACAAAAAACAATCAGGCTAGCACATCTCTTTCACTCACTTTCAACCATATGACTCCGCTTGAAACATTAACACAGGGGAACCAGCAGACAGACATGGCGGGCATTAGGTGGCACAAATGAAGCCTCAGGTTACAGTGAGTATAGACGCAGAAAGCAAAGAAGATTGGAACAACTGGATAATAACGAGAGTGTAGCCTGTGAACATCTATGGACCTCCTGGTGGAACGATAAGACCTACCCTGGCACTACTGTTTAGAGAATCTGTTGGTCATCTTGATATCAGAGGACCTTTGAGGAAGCCACACAGTTGCGTTAGAACGTCTCTTCCTCAAAGGCTCTAAGAGCATAGCCTTTGAAACCACAAGAGAAGGCAAAAGACAACTTAAACCATGAACATAAAAACACATAAAACTCATGAAAGTACCCAAGAAGGCTACATTCAATACATACACACAAGACGATGGAACAAAAAGCATGACTTTGTTCCCTTTTAACGTTAAGGTTTAACACTTAGTGAAATGCACAGATCTTAAGTGTACAGTCTGATAAAACTTGATAAATCCATACATTTCATGTAACCCACACACCTACCAACATATGGAACATTTCCATCACTTACACCTTTTGTTATCTCCCAGTAAATTCCTACCCTTCTCCATTTTCTTCTTTTTAAGCACTTTCTGATTCTCTATTATCATAGATTAGTTTTTCTTAATTCAGAACTTCATATAGATGGAACCATATTACATGCATTTTTTTTAATGTCTGGCTTCTTTCACTCAGCATATTGTTTCTGAGATTCATTTATGTTGTTGCATATATCTGTAGTGTTTCCTTTTCAATGCTGAGTAGTATTGTATTGAATGACTATACCACACTTTGTTTACCCACTTTCTTGATGATATGGTTTTTGTTTTCACCTGTTGTCATTGTTCACTCCCTCAGTTGTGTTGACTTTTTGACCCCGTGGACTGCAGTACGCCAGGCTTCCCTGTCCATCACCAACTCCCAGAGTTTGCTCCAACTCATGTCCATTGAGTCAGTGATGCCATCCAACCATCTCATCCTCTGTCATCCCCCTCTCCTCCTGCCTTCAATCTTTCCCAGCATCAGGGTCTTTTCTAATGAGTTAGCTATTAGCATCAGGTGGCAAAAGTATTGCAGCTTCAGCTTCAGTATCAGTCCCTCCAATGAATATTCAGGATTAACTGGTTTGATCTCCTTGCAGTCCAAGGGACTCTCAAGCGGCTTCTCCAATACCACAGTTCAAAAGCATCAATTCTTTGATGCTCAGCTTTCTTTATAGTCCAACTCTCACATCCATACATGACTACTGGGAAAACCATAGACTTGACTAGACAGACTTTTGCTGGCAAAGTAGTGTCTCTGCTTTTTAATATGCTTTCTAGGTTGGTCATAACTTTCCTTCCAAAGAGTAAGCATCTTTTAATTTCATGGCTGTAATCACCACCTGCAGTGATTCTGGAGCCTCAAAAAATAAAGTCAGCTACTGTTTCCACTGTTTCCCCATCTATTTCCCATGAAGTGATGGGACCAGATGCCATGATCTTCGTTTTCTGAATGTTGAGCTTTAAGCCAACCTTTTCAGTCTCCTCTTTCACTTTCATCAAGAGACTCTTGAGTTTGTCTTCACTTTCTGCCATAAAGGTGGTGTCATCTGCGTATCTGAGGTTACTGATATTTCTCCTGGCAATCTTGATTCCAGCTTGTGCTTCATCCAGCCTGGCATTTCGCATGATGTTCTCTGCATATAAGTTAAATAAGCAGGGTGACAATATACAGCTTTGATATACTCCTTTCCCAATTTGGAACCCGTCCATTGTTCCATGTCCAGTTCTAATTGCTGCTTCTTGACCTGCATACAGGTTTCATAGAAGGTAGGTAGGTAAAGCAGGTAAGAAATTCCCATCTCTTGAAGAATTTGCCACAGTTTGTTGTGATCCACACAGTCAAAGGTTTAGAGTAGTCAATGAAGCAGAAGTACATGTTTTTCTGGAACTCTCTGGCTTTTTCTATGATCCAATGGATGTTGGCCATTTTATCTCTGGTTCCTCTGCCTTTTCTAAATCCAGCTTGAACATCTGGAATTTCTTGGTTCACATACTGTTGAAGCCTAGCTTGGAAAATTTTCAGCATTACTTTGCTAGCATGTGTGATAAGTGTAATTGTGCAGTAGTTTGAACATTCTTTGGCACTGCCTTTCTTTGGGATTGACCTTTTCCAGTCCTGTGGCCACTGCTGAGTTTTCCAAATTTGCTGGCATACTGATTGCAGCACTTTCACAGCATCATCTTTTAGGATCTGAAATAACTCAGTTGGAAATCTATCTCCTCCACCAGCTTTGTTTGTAGTGATGCTTCCTAAGGCCCACTTGACTTCACATTCTAGGATGTCTGGCTTTAGATGAGTGATCACACCATTGTGGTTATCTGGGTCATGAAGATCTTTTTGTATAGTTCTTCTGTGTATTCTTGCCACCTCTTCTTAATATCTTCTGCTTTTGTTAGGTCCATACCATTTCTGTCCGTGGCACCATTATAAATAAAGCAGCTATAACATTTTTACACAACTATCCACAAGAAAATCATGATTTAAAAAATATAACATTGAAGCTATATTGAAGGAAAACTGAATCTTGCTAAGTGGCCAAAAAAGCGGAAGAGAGAACTCAAAACAAAGCAAAAATATAAGGAGAGAAATTACAATGAAAAAGGCAAATCACTTTGAAGAGATACCCAAGAGATCTGTCATTTTTGACTAGTTGCAGTTTCAGAAGGAAAGAAAGGAAATGATTAAAAAAAAGAGAGAGGTAATATTAAACAGATGATACTAGAAAATTTCCCTCACCTAAAGACAGATTTGCATTTACAGATAAAAGGGGTCACTGAGTTTCAACTAAGATCAGTGGGAGAAGACACAGCCAAGCATATTTGCAGGAAATTCCTGTTAAGAAAAGATTTTAAAAGCTTCTAAGTGGAAAGAACAAGTTTCCTACAAAAAGATGAAAAAAGAACAATGAGGAAGATAAGGGGTAGGGGAGAGGGAGACAAGGTACGGTGAAGAAAACAGAAGAAGAAAGTGTGGAAACAGACAGGGAGCAATCAAATGACAATAAGCAAAAGCTATTTATTCAGAGCTTTCTATAGCAAGGAGGTGGTCACCATCACTTGTGTATGAGTCAAAGGCAGGCATCTTTACAGTGGAAAAAAGGGAATTCAGGTGTGCCCTGACAAGAGGCTGTGGACACGAGGAGGCTCCAGCCTAACCTGAAGGGAGGTATCATGTGAATCGTTAGGCGGGGCATATTTAGCTTTCTTTGGTTGGTCTTAAGTTATAGCTGAGGTTCCAATACCTTGGCCACCTTTTGCAAAGAACTAACTCATTGGAAAAGACCCTGATCCTAGGAAAGACTGAAGGCAGCAGGAGACGGGGATGACAGAAGATGAGTTAGTTGGATGGCATCACCGACTCCATGGACATGAGCTTCAGCAAGCTCTGGTAGTTAGTGATGAACAGAGAGGCGTGGTGTGCTGCAGTCCATGAGGTCACAAAGAGTCGGACATGACTGAGCAACTGAATTGTAAGTTACAACTGGGAGCAAAAATTCGAGATTCTGGTAGTTATTGATCAAGTGGTGACTATTTGGGACTTAAGGCTACAAGAGCTGCTGTTTGGATCCTGTAATGGTTGATGCAGATGGTGAACTGATTTCTTGGTCCAGATGCTATAGACTGTGGGTCAAGAGTTTTATTTTAATATATGGTCTTGCCACTGCCTGTTTGCCTATTTAGTCTCTCAAAGAGAATAAAGAAAGAGAATAAAAGGGGCGATAGAGAATGGAGGAGGGAGGGGGTAAAGGAAGGAGAAAGAAAAAGAGAGGGAGCAGGAAAGAGAGAGAGCGAAACCACTGCATTGGTGCATGCACGCATGCTGAGTTGTGTCCGACTCTTTGCAACCCCGGGACTGTAGCCCACCAGGCTCCGCTGTCCATGAGACTCTCCAGGCAAGAATACTGGAATGCATTGCTGTGCCCTCCTGCAGGGGATCTTCCCGACCCAGGGATCCAACCCACATCTCTTACATCTCCTGCATTGGCAGACAGGTTCTTTTCCACCAGTGCCACTGCACTGGTCTTATCTGAACTCCTGGAAGCTAGAAGACTGTGTGGAATACCATTTACAGATCACTGAGGGAAAAGGACAGCAACTCAGCCCAAATTCCATTTATTTTTTTTTTTAATTTTTATTTTTTGTTTAATGCTTATTCCATTTCACAGCACTGCATTGGTTCTGCCATACATTGACATGAATCAGCCACAGGTGTGGACGATCTCCCCATGTTAAAGCCCCCTCCCACCTCCCTTCCCTGCCCATCCCCCCGGTTCATCCCATACACCGGCCCCAAGCATCCTATATCCTGTATTGAACATAGACTGGTGCTTCATCTCCCATATGATTGTATACATGTTTCGTTGTCCTTCTCCCAGATCTTCCCACCCTCTCCCTCTCCCTCTGAAGCCAACAGTCCGTTCTATACCTCTGTGTCTCTTATATTGTCTCACTTTCGGGGTCATCATTATTGTCTTCTAAATTCCATATATATGTGTCAGTATACTGTATTGGTGTTTTTCTTTCTGGCTTACTTTTAAATGTCAGGATGATAGATATTTATGAATATGCACAGATTCACAAGTTTGCTACCCAGGCACAATATCTGAGAGACCACTTCAGAGTAAACACTACCAAACAATGAAACAATCAGAACAGAGACCTCATAACAAGACAAGGAAGGTGAAGAGAGAGGAAATTTGGTAAGGAAATTCAATGTAACTGGAATTATAACACAAGTGGTAAATTAAGGATTCCTTGAGTAGAAGAGACAGTGCAAAGGAAAACAAAATATTTGGTGGACTAGAATAAAAGTATCAACTTTTCTCAGTGAAACCTAGGAATGCAATGGAAGTGGAAGGGGCAGAAATAAATACTGTCTGATCTGAAGGTTTCCACCAGGACTGAAGAGGGTAGAAATAAAAATACTTTAAGAGTCCCACTTCTTGAGGTGTAATAAAGAGGCAATGAGGGCTTCCCTGGTGGCTCAGCCAGTTAAGAATTTGCCTGCAATGCATGAGACTTGAGTTTGATCTCTGGGTCAGGAAGATCCCCTGGAGGAGGCCATAGCAACCCACTTCAGTATTCTTGCCTGGAGAAACCCATGGACAGAGGAGCCTGGTAGACTACAGTCCATGGGGTCATAGAGTCAGATATGACTGAGTAACTAAACCACTACCACCACAAAGAGGCAATGGGGGTACTAATGTGTCTAAAAGGAAGGAAATATGAAAACATATTCTCATATATTACTGAAGAAAAAGTGTTTGATAGTGAATGTCAGAAGAGGGAAGGTATTTCAATTCAGTCGCTCAGTTGTGTCCAACTCTTTGCGACTCCATGGACTTCAACACACCAGGCTTCCCTGTCCTTTACCAACTCCCAGAGCTTGCTCGAACTCATGCTGGGGAAGGTAATCAGTAGTCAAACTGGAAAGAAGATGATATATTTTTTTAAGCCTCCATACACTTTTTTCATGAGTGAAATTGAAAAGAAAACAATAGAGGACACGATGGGGTAACATCATAAAATTAGAAACACCCTAGAATGAATGGTGGAACTTGGGAAAGAATTAAAAATAAAAATATAATTTTTGAAATGGAGACTAGACTAGGAGGAAACCAGGAGTAAACTAAAATAACAAATAATGCCTTAAGAGGCAGAGAGAGTGAAAAGGAGGAAATTTTTTTAAAATAAGAAGAATAAAAAGATTTTGAAGAAAGGTGGATAGTATTAAAGATAGGTAGATCTTCAGATTTAGCATATAGATATAGTAGTTTCTGAAGAAAGAAATCAAAGGAATACAGCAAGTATAAGAAATTATAATGAAAGACAATGATGTTGAAAAAAAATTGAAACTATGTATTAAAATAGCACACTGTGTACCTGAGAATGACCCAGAATGATCAACAACACATAGTCTAGTAAAATTACTTAATGTGAGAGGAAAATAAACTGGGGGACATCTAGGTAAAAAAATATATATAGGTCATTTACAAGAAAAGAAAATTAGACTCTCATGAGGTATTTTTCAGCAATGCTTTATTCCCCAGGAAAATAGAGTATCACACTTAACAGTCTAAAGAAAAGTGAGCCAAGGTTGATTATGTCTAAGAAAATTGATTTTCAAACATAAAAGGCTGTTCACCTGAAACTATCACAACATTATTAGTCTGCCATACTCCAATACAAAATGATTCTGGTGTTAAAAAAAATAAAAATAAAATTTTTAAAAGATTTTTTTTTTTAAAGGAACAAGGCCTTCTTGGAGAAATGGCTAATTCGGGGACTAGTCTGGGAAACACAAGATAACTCTAGAACAATATTGATAATAGCATCAAGAACATACGGAACAGATTCAGAGTAGGAACTAGTGCTCAGAAAACAGCAGAACATACGCACTCACCTATTCTTTTTCAAAAATTATTATTATTACTTCTACAGCAAGGCACACTTGAGCTGGGCTCACAAGACGCAGAGTGGAAATGTGCCAGGAAAAGGACCCTAGCATAGCCTTCTTTGCGTATCTGTAGGGAAACTGTAAGGAGGAAGAGACCATCTATTAAGAGCTGATTATGTGAAAACAGGAGATGTCTGACCAGGGAAATGGGCTTATTAAATAAGGGTTTAATGAGAAGAGCTCTACTGGTAGTGACATCTGCTAAAGCAGTGCTACTCAAATTTAATGTGCAACAATTAATACAGGAATTTTGTCAACATGACGATTTTGACTCAGTTAAGTTGGGACTGGGACCCAAGGTTTGACCTAGTTAAAAGCACTAAGATTTGTGCACTTCCCATAACTCAGAGGTGCCCATCTAGTTTCTTGTTAAGCAGCTGAAATAAGGGAAGGAAAAATTCTCAGTGCCACCCAGGCTTGTTTTTCTCACTGCTATTAACCAAACCTAAAACCATGTAGTATTGTCTTAGAAGCTGAGTATGCATAATAGTCTGGAAAGGGAGGCTTTGTCACATCAAACAGTTTTAGTAAAACTGTTGTCTACAATAACTAGAAAGGCAGAGAACCTCCTTTACTAGCTTGTAGGTGTAGTGGAGATATCTTGAAAAGAGCTACTTTATGTATGTGGCTGCTGCTTTTATTTTTCAGCAAGGTATTACAAGAGTTTCCCAGTAGCGCTAGTGGGAAAGAATCTGTCTGCCAGTGCAGGAGACACAAGCGATTCAAGTTCAATCACTGGGTTAGAAAGATCCTGTAGAGTAGTAAATGAAGCCCCACTCCAGTATTTCTTGCCTGGAAAATTCCATGGGCAGAGGAGCCTGGAGAGCTACAGCCCACAGGGCTGCAAAGAGTCAGCGGTAACTGAGCATGCACGCATAAGGTACTACATGTAAAGTTTGAAGTCAGGGTAGATAGAGAACAGAATGTCTGGAAATTCTGGAGCTTCACTAAGTTGAAAAAGTTGACAGTTTGTGTAACCCTAAATTACAGGAGAGAAAACTTGGCTTAGAGATTTCTCAGAGCCCAATGTGATTTTTTTTTTTTTTTGGCAAACACACATAAGTAAAAAACAACAGAAAGGAAAGGTACACTGAAGCAAAAATCAAACTAATAGAGTTCTCTTCTCACTTAAGCTTATTCTTTCAGATGATTTCAAGGATGCCTTCATTAAGATGTTAAGAATGGGTTGCATATGGAAGTCAGGATATAGGGCAGATTTAATGACTACTTCTAACATAAAACTTTAGGAGCTTCCTTGGTGGCTCAGACATTAAAGAATTTGCCTGCAATGCAAGAGACCTGGGTTCAATCCCCGAGTCGGGAAGATCCCTTGGAGGAGGAAATGGCAACCTACTCCAGTATTCTTGCCTAGAGTATACCATGGACAGAGGAGCCTGGTGGGCTACAGTCCATGAGATCACAAAGAGCTGGACATGACTGAGCAATTAACACCTCACTTCAAAAACAACTTTGAGTATGTTTATTGGCACCTGAAACTGTCTGTAAAGGAAGCAGAATTTACTGAATAGTCAATGAAGTTATGTTAAAAAAAATCCCACTGAAAAACTAGGTCTACAAATGCCCTCAACTGTTCAAGTCCTAAAGCGTTCTCCTAGAGAGGGAACACTCTCCAACATTCACTTAACTTGTATTTAGAAGGCAAAGCTGAGGTCCACCAAATACAATGAACAATGCAATTATCCTCTCAAAATGCAGTACTAACCATGGTCTCACCACCATGCAGATATAACAACGGTAGTGGGTCTTCATAATTCCTGGGCAGGATTCTACCATCGCTGTGGACAAGCAACTGCTGTGTTTCACACGCTTACTTTCCTGGAACTGCAGTTATCTTATTCCTTCTGTCCTTGCTCCTCTATTGTTTTGTATTACATGTTTGGGCCTGAGGCAGATAATTTCTTCTATAGTGAATATATGTCTGGACCTTGAACAATTACATCCAAACTTTTGGAGAGGGTTGTACATTATCAGACATCCTGGATTTTAAGCTGATACAGAAACTGAGTGGGAACTTGAACTCTCTTCTTTAGGGTTGAGGTCCACAGATACTGTATTGTGATCAGAGGGACAAACGGTAGTGGAGACTGCTGGTTGACGCTCCAAAACCATCCTTTCCTTTGTCCTAGGCAAAAGGAAACTAAATATCCAGACCCACAGTTGCCAGGCATGGAGATCTCACTACGTTTTTAACTATGGAGGGACATCTGAACTGACGGTGAAGCACAGGAAACCTGGCTTGCTGCAGTCCATGGGGTCGCAAGGATTTGGACACGACTGAGCGACGGAACAACGACAACAAATCGCCACAGTACTTTCTCAAAGGATTTCTTTTGTTCTGGACTTTTCTTTCCCCTTCCCCAAATAGGGAACATGTTCTTTTTCACATATAAAGTGGCAAAAATTCCTAAAGTTTAACATCCTTTGTAGGCAAGGCTGTAGAAATTTGCACTCTTATATAAATACATAAATACAATTACGTATCAAAGTAAGGCGATTATATAATGTCATCCAAATGGAACAGTTTCCAGAGTTAAAGGGCATGTTATTAACAATTACTCCAGGACGACAGATGGAAAATGGCACTGTCCTGGAAAACTGAGATGTATGATCAATCTATATACAGACGCAGAGTAGGAACGGACTGGGGACATTTTTTATTGTACTTTACAAAACTACCGGTCTGTGGTGAATTGTAAACAAACAAAAAAAAACTCGTTCTTTACCACGGGTAGTTTAAATGCAGCCTTAAAGAACAAGGGACGGTAAACTACAGATAGGAGATACGGAACTTGACGAAAACCCCCAAGTTTTGCGAATCGGGCACTTACTGGGGTTGCACAAGCGACACGGTCCCTTGGAGTTCATCCGCCAATCCAAAGTGGGAGCGCGTGAGTCCGAGCCTGTAAGAGACGGCTGGGCGGGCCTAGGATTTGAGGAGTGGAGCTTCGCGTCAATCAACCTTGGGGGCGGACCTAACGCAGGCTCGGCGGTCTGGCCTATACAGGCGCTACTCTGTGGCATCTCGGGTTCCCTCTAGCCGCACTCTGGAGGACTACACTCTGTTTCTTTCGGCCGCGAGAGGCCCCGCAGCCTCCGCCGAGCTGGGAGAAAGATGGCGGCAGCCGTGCGACAGGATTTGGCCCAGCTCTTGAATTCGAGCGGCTCTCATAAAGATCTGGCGGGCAAGTGAGTATTTCCCGGGGCCTGGGAGGTGGAGAGACAAGCCAGAGACTTGTTCTCCTTGGATTGACGGCGGCTTTCGGATGTGAAGCTAGGAGCGGGCCTGAAGATCAAGGGGGCGGGCCTGAGGTCGGTCGTGGAGGCAGATGTTGGGAGCAGCAGAAAACTGGAGGGGACCTTGTGCAGGGAGCACTCAGAACCATAGATCTGGAGTGGCCCCTTGATGGCATCCTTTCCGTCCTCTACAGCTTCTAGAAGCGCGGTCTGTGGGACGACTGCTCCCAGGGCCTTCTAAACCTCCCCCGGTGCCCCTTCCCTTCGCTGGCCGGCCTCTCACACCGAATTCTGGCCTCTGTTTGCCTTTGCTGCACCCGTTTTTTTCTCTTTGACTGAGGGCCATTTGTATTCTGGAACCTTGGTTTAGAGTTTTCCGGGGAGATGGCTTCTTGAGGCTGACAGGGGCTGCTCAGGTATGGCCGCTATCATGACGTCCAGAACTACTTGAACCATCTTCTGTGGGTTGTGTTTTGGGTACTGTCTCTCCCCGCCACCAACTCTGAAGGAGGGCATGGAGGAATGTCACCACAACGTGGGTCAGGATGTCTAGAGTAGTGATGTTTGCAGAATTTTAAACAGATGATTAGAAATTTTGTCGGAATTTATGTAGTAGGGTTAAGTCCACTCCAACTTAAATTTGTGATTTGTGCCTGCCCTGCAGCCAGTTATTCAACAGTGTTAATTACATCTAGATAGATAGATAGATAGGGAGATAGATGTCTGTTTCCTCTTTGTAGATTTCACAGCACTAATTTTTTTTTTCCTAATTAACATGCATTCTGTTTCAAGTGTGCTTCTCAAATTGATCCTATTTACATTTGACAGCTAAGATCAGGTTGATCCATTTTAACAGGCTACACCTGTTTTAACCTGGCCGTTGAAACATTGACTTTGTTTTATGTAGGCTGTATGTATGTTTTATGTATTTTGTCTGCTAGTAAATGTAATTCAGTATATCATTGGGAAATTTAGCAGTGCTCTTGGGCTTAACTACTTTGTGGGGCAATTTTCCTCTCTGGAAGATGGGATAATTATAAGATAATTATTCTGTCTGAGGACAAATAGAGTGTGTATATGCACCTAGAACAGTACCTGACACTTAGAGCCGCAGAATTGTCCTTCTTACTATTATTATTATTAAGAAGCTGGTAAGTACATATTGCAAAGAAATAGAGAAAAAAAAAAACAGATTGGGAAAGACTAGAGATCTCTTCAAGAAAATCAGAGATACAAGGGAACATTTCATGCAAAGATGGGCTCGATAAAGGACAGAAATGGTATGGACCTAACAGAAGCAGAAGATATTAAGAAGAGGTAGCAAGAACACATGAAAGAACTGTACAAAAAAGATCTTCACAACCAAGATAGTCATGATGATGTAATCACTAATCTAGAACCAGACATCTTAGAATCTGAAGTCAAGTGGGCCTTAGAAAGCATCACAACGAACAAAGCTAGTGGAGGTGATGGAATTCCAGTGGAGCTGTTTCATTTCCCGAAAGATGATGCTGTGAAAGTGCTGCACTCAATATGCCAGCAAATTTGGACAACTCAGCAGTGGCCGCGGGACTGGAAAAGGTCCGTTTTCATTCCAATTCCAAAGAAAGGCAATGCCAAAGAATGCTCAAACTACCGCACAATTGCACTCATCTCACATGCTGGTAAAGTAATGCTCAAAATTCTCCAAGCCAGGCTTCAGCAATACGTGAACCGTGAACTCCCTGATGTTCAAGCTGGTTTTAGAAAAGGCAGAGGAACCAGAGATCAAATTGCCAACATCTGCTGGATCATGGAAAAAGCAAGAGTTCCTGAAAAACATCTATTTCTTCTTTATTGACTATGCCAAAGCCTTTGAATGTGTGGATCACAAAAAGCTGTGGAAAATTCTGAAAGAGATGGGAATACCAGACCACCTGACCTGCCTCTTGAGAAACCTAAATGCAGGTCAGGAAGCAACAGTTAGAACTGGACATGGCACAACAGACTGGTTCCAAATAGGAAAAGGAGTACGTCAAGGCTGTATATTGTCACCGTGCTTATTTAACTTCTATGCAGAGTACATCATGAGAAACGCTGGACTGGAAGAAACACAAGCTGGAATCAAGATTGCCAGGAGAAATATCAATTCCCTCATATATGCAGATGACACCACCCTTATGGCAGAAAGCGAAGAGGAACTAAAAAGCCTCTTGATGAAAGTGAAAGAGGAGACTGAAAAAGTTGTTGGAAAAAGCAAGAGAGTTCCAGAAAAACATCTATTTCTGTTTTATTGACTATGCCAAAGCCTTTGACTGTGTGGATCACAATAAACTGTGGAAAATTCTGAAAGAGATGGGAATACCAGACCACCGACCTGCCTCTTGAGAAACCTATATGCAGGTCAGGAAGAAACAGTTAGAACTGGACATGAAACAACAGACTGGTTCCAAATAGGAAAAGGAGTACGTCAAGGCTGTATATTGTCACCCTGCTTATTTAACTTCTATGCAGAGTACATCATGAGAAATGTTGGACTGGAAGAAGCACAAGCTGGAATCAAGATTGCTGGGAGAAATATCAATAACCTCAGGTATGCAGATGACACCACCCTTATGGCAGAAAGTGAAGAGGAACTAAAAAGCCTCTTGATGAAAGTGAAAGAGGAGAGTGAAAAAGTTGACTTAAAGCTCAACATTCAGAACATTAAGATCATGGTATCTGGTCCCATCACTTCATGGGAAATAGATGGGGAATCAGTAGAAACGGTATCAGACTTTTATTTTGGGGGGCTCCAAAATCACTGTAGATAGTGATTGCAGCCATGAAATTAAAAGATGCTTACTTCTTGAGAGGAAAGTTATGACCAACCTAGATAGCATATTGAAAAGCAGAGACATTACTTTGCCAACAAAGGTCTGTCTAGTCAAGGCTCTGGTTTTTCCTGTTGTCATGTATGGATGTGAGAGTTGAACTGTGAAGAAAGCTGAGCGCCAAAAAATTGATGCTTTTGAACGGTGGTGTTGGAGAAGACTTTTGAGAGTCCCTTGGACTGCAAGGAGATCCAACCATTCCATCCTAAAGGAAATCAGTCCCAGGTGTTTATTGGAAGGACTGATGCTAAAGCTGAAATTCCAATTCTTTGGCTACCTCATGTGAAGAGTTGATTCACTGGAAAAGACCCTGATGCTGGGAGGGATTGGGGGCAGGAAGAGAAGGGGATGACAGTGGATGAGATGGCTGGATGACATCACTGACTCAATGCACATGAGTCTGAGTGAACTCTGGGAGTTGGTGATGGACAGCAAGGCCTGGCGTGCTGTGATTCATGGGGTTGCAAAGAGTCAGACACAACTGAGTGACTGAATTGAACTGACGTTTTATTATACTTATTTCACCTTAGCAGCCATTGTCTGACTTTGGACAGTGTAGGAGATAGTTAATGATCCTTTGTGATTACTATATGATATCATTTAACCCTGAGAGTTAAGAATACATCGAAATGGCCACCCACTCCAGTGTTCTTGCCAGGAGAATCCCAGGGACAGGGGAGCCTGGTGGGCTGCCTTCTGTAGGGTCAACAGAATCGGACACGACTGAAGCGACTTAGCAGCAGCAGCATAGATTTACCAGTATCTATAGTTGTTTATGTTCCCTAGAGCTCACTCAAAATTTTATTTGCGTTGGTTATAGTATGTTACCTACAACAAATCTTACGGTGACTTAGTCAACATAATTAAGCAGAATAGATCATAAAGTCCTATATTGAGAGAATTTTTAAATCTCTTATAGGTTAGCAGATACTTAAAGCCAAAACATTTTGTTTTTCTTAGGACTAATCAAAAAAAAAAAACAAACGACAACACAAAAGTTGAGTAGGGGAGAAGCAGGTCAGTTTCGCTTGGTGCTTCATTTAAATATAAAAAGAAATGAGCTTTCTCACCAAGAATACAAAAAAAAAGAAAAAAAAAGAAATGATTTCAAGCAGGGGAACCAACACTGTTAAATTAGCTATGTTGTTAACTATTCTTTGGTTTAATATTATTCTGAATGCCACTGTTATTTTTCTGAGGTCCCCATATCATCCCATGCTGGATATGTGTATACAAAGTACATTACTAATCCAAACAAAAATTTTTGAGGATATCATTTAATATCATCCAAGGTACTCCTGTTTTTTTGATAGATTATTCAGAGTTGACTTAAGATACATGGTTATTAAGTTTTATTCCATTGAGGAGGAAGCTGTACAGAAATTCACAAGGAAAATTGAGTGACTAACAGCACAGACTCTGATAACAGTGAATCTGGGTACAAATATCAGTTTTACCACTTGTTAGCTGTGTGGCCGTAGTCTTTTCATTAGTTTCTACTGCATAGGACTGCTGCAAAAATTTAACACATAGGAAGTTTTTTTAGCATAAATATAGTACTTTGTAACTACTCAGTAGATATCAGCTAAGCAAACAGATTCTGATTCTGTCATGGAGGCACTGATTTTTAGCTTTTATGCACTTTAGCTTCTTCATTTTTGTTTGCAATTAGTACTACTCTGTCTCGTTGGAATAATGTAAAATGCCCTGGGTGGTACCTTTTTTTTCAAAGAAAGAAAGTGGAGTCGCTCAGTCATGTCTGATTCTTTGCTACCTCGTGGACTGTAGCCTATCAGGGTCCTCTGTCCGTGGGATTTTCCAAGCAATAGTACTGGAGTGGGGTGCCGTTTCCTTCTCCAGGGAATCTTCCCTACCAAGGGATCGAACCTGGGCCTCCCGCATTGCAGACAGACGTTTTACCGTCTGCGCCACCAGGAAAGTCCTTTTTTTAAGTGCTTACCAAAGAACAGGTGGTGAATAAAGGTTGGTCCCCTCTCTTCCTGTCTCTCTCATGAGTGCAAAGTCTAAATATTTGCCTTTAACACATTAAATAGAAAGGTAAAATTGATTTGCTTTCCTCTAGCCCTTTCTTTCAGTCAGGCAGTGTTGTTTTGAGGAGATTCTTCTAAGATGTGAACACATTGTTGTGGTTCCATTTTCCTTGGTCTTGGAATCCAAATGATTTAGACTGACAAGTAGGTAAAGACAAAATGGAGCTGTACCCTGTTTAAAAACAAAGAAATTCTCTTTGTTACTAGATGATTCTATGTTTTCTTACCATATTGAATAAAACCTAAAATATTTTACTAAGTTGCTTGGGAAAACTTAACTATACCTGTTATTTTCTGAAATTATACATACATTTGTGATATTCAGACTCTCTGAAAATTTCTGTGGAACTCTCTTTGAATGTTATTTAATAGACTAGTAGTAGAAAAAAGTGAAACCAAAGCTGCTTTATTTGCTGCAGGATCAGGGAACACTGCTCTGTTCTACACACCCTAATCCCCTACTCTCAGTCAAATACATTCCAAGGAGCAGTTTGAAATCCCTGATCTGGGCAAAATTATATTTCAAGTTCCATTTTCAGTTCATAGTGAAATTATCTATGCTGGAGATATATCAGAGCTACATTTAATTTTTAATGCTTTAAGAACTAAGATTCTCTCATTTAGGTAGGTGCTTGTTTCTAGGAATGTATCTATTTCTTCTAGAGTTTCCAGTTTCTTATTGTATAGTACAGCCTCTTATCTTCTTATGCTTTGTATTTCTATTGTATCAGTTGTAATCTCTCCATTTTCATTTCTCATTTTACCTGAATTCTCTTTTTTCTTGGTGAATGTAACTTCTGGTTTGTCTGTTTTCTTTACATTCTCAAAAAAAAAAAAAAAAAAGCTTTCGGTTTCATTTTTTTTTCCTTTTGTTTTTTGGTCTTTTAGTCTCTATTTCATTTATTTTCACTTTCATTCTACTAATTTTAGGCTTAGTTTGTTCTTCCTATACTTCCCTGAGGTGTAAAGTTAGGTTGTTTGAGTTCTTTTCTTTCCCCTTAATGTAGGATTTTAATACTATAAACTTTCCTCTTAGAACTGCTTTGGCTGCATCCCAGAAGTTTTAGTAGGTTGTTTCTTTGTCTCAAGATATATTTTTATTTTTATTTTTGGCTTCCCCTTTAACTTAAGACTTACTTTTTTTCTTTATAGAAGAATACTTTATATGCTTATGTAGCAATTGATAGTGTATTTTTAGCATGTTTGATGGTCTGTTATTTAACCCCAGGAGATTAGAAGCAGCAAGTAACTGGCAAGTAACAGCTTGAGACTAGAATCATGCCAGAATGGAGGACTGGCAACTGACAGCAAGGAATGAGGTGTTGAAAATAGAATGTAAACATTTTATGACAAATTAGTAGAAGGGCAAGCAAACCTCTGCAGACCTTGAAAATTTCTTTCCTCTTAATTGATACTTGTGGTAATGTTTTTTGAGTCATTCGAGAAATGCTGGATTAGATTATTTATACTTTTTTAATGTACATTTTTACTTATGAGAAAATTATAACTCAGAGAGTTAAGTAAGCAAGACACAGTTTTATAGGTAATGAGCAATGGATTTAAACCTGTGTCTGAATATCTCTAAAAGTAGCTGCTATTAGTCCCTGTAATGTGCGTGGTTCATCCATACAGATTATTTTGAGTTTCATAGCAACACCATGTGCTTTGAGTTAGCCACTGTTATTTCCGTTTGAGGCCTGGAAAAATAGCTTAGATAAGCTAGTATAAATATTAAGTAGCAACACCAGGATTTTGTTACTATTAGTGTAAATTTTTTTCCTTGCCTGGAAAATGTACTAGAAAGGATTTCCAGTACTTGAGTAAATTAGGTTTCACAGGATAATTTTAGGCTTATTTAACTTTCTCCTTCAATTTTTGTTTAGAGTTTAGGCTCTCACAGTCAAGCTTTTCCCGTAGATTTCTCACAAAACTAAATAAATTAATGAACTATGAAGAGTTTTGAGACGTTCTGTTGAAAGATAGTAAAAACTAACTATTACAGAACATTTGCTACACACTCTAGACCTTGTTGTAGCACTTTGTTGGCATTAACTGATTTAATCCCTTGTAATTACTTTATGAGGACTGTGTTGTTCCTGGCACTGTTTTACAATGAAGAAACTGAAGCAGAGAGAGGGTATAAAATTTGGCCAAGGGTACCCCATCCTTCTTGGAGTAGGAAAAGGCAACCCACTCCAGTATTCTTGCCCAGAAAATCCCATGGACAGAGGAGCCTGGCGGGCTACAGTCCATGGGGTCGCAAAGAGTCAGAGCTGACCAACTGTGAGCACACACACCCCATCCTTTATGGCAGTGCTGGGATTAAAATCCTGCTGGCTGGGAGCTCTAGAGTTCAGACACCTGTTTGTTACATCATATGTACTGCCTCTCCCCGCAAAGAGCTTGAAGCACAAGTTTTCACGCACAAAATAATAGTCTATGATTTTCCTGCCCTATTTCTTGTGGATGTGTTTTTTAAATTGAGACAAAGGACTGAAGAAAGGTACATGCAGCGTTGAGTCTGATTTATTTTGATGGTTCATAGAATGAAATGACAAGCTGTAATTTTATATTTATCCACAAGATGGTGAAATTCTCATTAGTTTTTAATTTCTTGAAACTTATATAAACTGTTAATTTATAATCTGCATTTGACGCTATTTGTTATAAGCACTTTCTTTTTACAGCCCATCTGCCAGCAAGGCCAAGATCAGAGCAGCTCACAGGAGAATCATGATTTTGAATCACCCAGATAAAGGTAGGTAAAATTCCTGTTTTTCATAATATGTGAATCAGAATATGGTCTGAATTTCTTTGTTTACTTAAACTCATTATAAATGATAATAGTTGAAATTTATGTGTCACACGTGTTGTGATTTTTCTTATAAATAAGTGAGCCTTTAGATTGGAGTTCAGTGACTCACAGAAGTGATAGATTTATAGTTATCAGCTTTTGAAAACTTAGTTCCTGATTTCTATATGTAGCTTATCTAATCCCTGTTTGAGGCTCCTAGCATTTTGATGGAAAAGAGAAAAGATGAATTGGGCGTAATGAATTGTATTTGTTTAACCTTACACATAAAAGCACAAGATTTAGAGGATATTCTCTAAATCTCTGCATGTATGTCACACATGATGCTGAGTTTCTTAATTTTATTTTGGAAGGCTCAGAGGCTGAGCCATTTGTTTTTCACTGGCCAGGTTTTTAGTGTAAATTTATCTTACAGAAAGACAATATTATAACTTTAACTACACTACAGCTGCTTGAGAGAGAAAGCCCATATGTTCATTACTGTTTCTGCTCTACAGTAACAGATGGTGGAAAGTTACACTGTATTTTAGGAGTCAAAAGTGGGGGTGGCAGGTGAGGGGGGCAGAGAGTGCAAGGTTTCTTGTATCCTTATAGACTTTTAATTTTCGAATTATTTTGAAGAAAGTTAAAAGCAAATTTTGGGTTCCTCTCATCCTAACTGATTCCAAAATAAGGCATTCCTTTTTAGCTTTCTCACTTAATTGCTTACTATAAAAATTCTTTTCACTAAATATCATCTCCTTTGGTTTTTGCACTTGGTATTCTTTCATGTGAATAAACCAGAAACTAAACTTTGAAAAGAGGTTTTGCTTAAAATTTCTAAACAGCTTCAACAGTTACTCAAAGATCCATTCAACTAATTTACTTTGCATTGTGGGCTTTCAGAGTAATTGACTCAGAAGCGAATGTGTTTTAAGGGCCTACTTGAAGCTTTCTGTCTCCTAAACATCTTCCATCCCTTCCAGGTCAAGTGTGTGGCATTCTCTGATTGATTGCAGGGGGGATCAAGCACTTATGTCTTTCAGATGATTGACAAGTTATTGATTGTGTCTACTGGCAAAGAAGCTCTAAAATGTTTCTAAAAGAATATGTATTTTTAGATACTTTCAGTTAAAAAAAAAAGAATGTTTATGTTTGTTATGAGCCATAGTGGTTAAAGAATTATTTTATTTTTCTGAGATTGTATATTTATGAGAAGTGGGGCTGTTGGCTCCCCATAATGTGCTTACTAATATCCTCCAGTATGGTGGCATTGTGGGAGGGAATGGATGCAAAAGTGTTATTCCCCAACTTCTGCCTTCTAGCTAGTAGCATAGGCTTGACCATCCCTTAATCTCTCTAAATGTCAGTGTTACCATCTACAAAATGAATGGATTTTTCCTATGCCTTTTTTGGGTACATGATGTAATGTTTTTATGTTGTTGCTGCTAAATTGCTTCAGTTGATCCAACTCTGTGTGACCCCGTAGACGGTAGCCCACCAGGCTCCCCCTGTCTCTGGGATTCTCCAGGCAAGAATACTGGAGTGGGTTGCCATTTCCTTCTCCAATACGTGAAAGTGAAAAGTGAAAGTGAAGTCACTCAGTTGTGTCCAACTCTTCACGACCCCATGGACTGCAGCCTACCAGGCTCCTCTGTCCATGGGATTTTCCAGGCAAGAGTACTGGTGTGGGCTGCCACTGCCTTCTCCTAATGTTTTTATATACCTGTTCAATTAATGAAGAACCCTCTCTCTCTATTTGGATCACATTTTTAACTAATGAAAGATGCTTTTAATCAACAGTTGTCAATAACAGATGTGTTGACAACTGGAGACATCTTGTCCATATAGTTGCTCATTCATCCAGCATTTTACAACATTTGGAGTTTCAGAGAGTTCCTTAGACTTCTTAAAAGTCATCCATATACTCATAGTTAAGAATTCCTGCTCTAGTAAAAAGTATGATGATTTTAAGGAATATTGCAGCTACTTGAGGGAAAAGAATTCATGTATGTTGGACTGTGAGATAATCATAAATCTGGAAACTGTCCCTTCAAAGGGAACGTTGTTTTGCTTCATTTTTAAAGGTAAGAAGATAATAGATTTTGTTGTTGTTTATTTTTACAATGGTTTACATATTCTGGTTTCTAACTCTACAGTAGTTTGTTTGTTTTTTCAAGGAATATTTATTTATTTATTAGTCTGCACAGAATCTTAGTTGTGGCATATGGGATCTAATTCCCTGACCAGGGAAGTGTGAGAATGGGCAGGTTTTCCTGGTGGCTCAGACCGTAAAGAATTTGCCTACAGTGCAGGAGACCGGGTTTGATCCCTGTCTCTTGTATATCCCGTGGAGGAGGAAATGACTTCCCACTCCAGTAGTCTTGCCTAGAGAATCATGTGGACAAAGGAGCCTGGTAGGCTACAGTCCATGGGGTCTCAAAAGAGTTGGACGCAACTAAGCACGTGAGAATCTGCAACTCTTGGTCTGCCTCCTCTTTTTATAATTTTTCACCATATTTGCTTTGGCCAGGTCACCCTTGAGTATTATATAGGTGGTTAAAAAAATTTGACTCCTCTACCCAGTGCTTCTGAAATTCATGAATATTCTCCCTACCCCCTAAATGACTTTTCTCTTGGTTTTGCCGCCAGCTGGTAAAACAAAAGCTGGAACTTCAAATGTGTGATCAATGATAACTTGTTACATATTTCATTATCACCTTGGGCAGAGAAAGTGACACCAGAAAAATTAGGTGTAGAAATGAAGTAAATTTTTTGTAACCAGTTTTAAGTGAGCATTCAGATGTACTTTGGTAAAAAGTAAAATTTGCCTTTTCTTTGAGTGAAAAAAAGTTAATGCAGCAAAAATGTCTCAGATCTTTGATCTAATGCCTTTAGAATACCTTTTAATTAGATTATAGTTTTAAAAACTACTGGAGAAAAAGATGAGTTGTTATGAAGTCAGTAGTAGTAGTGTTAGTCGCTAAGTTGTGTCCGACTCTTTGTGACCCCATGGACTGTAGCCCATCAGGCTCCTCTGTGCATAAAATTCTCCAGGCAAGAATACTAGAGTGGGTAGCCATACCCTCCTCTAGGGAATCTTCCTGACCCAGAGATCAAACCTGGTCTCTTCCATTGCAGGCAGACTCTTTACCATTTGAGCCACTAAGGAAGCCCATATGAAGTCGGTGAAGGTGAAAGTCACATCTGACTCTCTGCGACCCCATGGACTGTAGCCTCCCAGGCTCCTCTCTCCATGGAATTCTGCAGGCGAGAATACTGGAGTTGGTAGCCATTCCATTCTCCAGGGGATCTTCCAACGCAGGGATTGAACCCAGGTCTTCCACATTGCAGGCAGACTCTTTACTGTCTTGAGCCATCGGGAAGCCCAAGACAACTGGAGTAAGTAGCCTATCCCTTCTCTAGGGAATCTTCCCAAAGCAGGGTCTCCTGCATTGCAGGCAGATTCTTTACCAGCTGAGCTACCAGGGAAGCCCCAGGTAACTTGAAATCAGTAGTTTGACATTAATGCCCAACAAAAGTACAAAGGAAAACAGACTAAGTTAACTTAGAAAAACTATGGAACCTCTCATAGGCTACCTAATCCATGCTTCTCAAAGTGTAGTTTGCCTGTTTGTTCCAGGCCAATTTGTTAGCTGTATGCAAGAAATAAAAAACTAAAATCAAAAGTATGCCTTCAGACATCTTTATACCCATTTGACATTGTTGTGACATCAAGTATGGGATACCTTTGTGTTTTGTAAAATATTGGTCCACCACAGAGTAGAAGACAGTTTTTTAAAGTGCTTCACCATGCAACATCACTTTCAGTCTGCCTCAACCTTAAAGGGATCACTATCTTGATGTGTAATATCATAGGTTAGCTTTGTCTCTTCAATATCTAGTCATATGTTGGCTGCTTTAAATCAACATTGTCCCTATGGGATTCATCCCTACCGTAATGTGGAGCAATTGTTTGTTCATTCTCATTAATGTAGCAGCCTTAGAAAGGTGTGCACTGTGGACCCCCAGGATTACTCTTTTAGGAATTTATTCTTCCCCTTTTGTTTTTCAGGCCTTCTTTGGGTATACAAAATAATTATTTTTTGAATTCCATGTGGTGGCTCAGATGGTAAAGAATCTGCCTACAGTGCAAGAGACCTGGGTTTGATCCCTGGGTTGCCAGGATCCCCTGGAGAAGGAAATGGCAACCCATTCCAGTATTCTTACCTGGAGAATTCCATGGACAGAGGATCCTGGTAGGCTACAGTCCATGGCATCTCAGAGTCAGACCCGATTGAGTAACTATCACATACACACATGTATTTTGTAGGAAAGTAACAATTTTCAAACTCTTTGGTCTCAGATCAAAAAGTTTATCAATAAAAATGATCAACTAGAGAGATCTATCGGAGAAGGCAGTGGCAGCCCAAGGCTGCAGTCCATGGGGTCGCTACAAGTCAGACAGAACTGAGAGACTTCACTTTCCCTTTCATGCATTGGAGAAGGAAATGGTGACCCACTCCAGTGTTCTTGCCTAGAGAATCCCAGGGTCAGGGGAGCCTGGTAGGCTGCCATCTATGGGGTCGCACAGAGTTGGACATGACTGAAGCATCCTAGCAGCAGCAGAGAGATCTGTGAATTAGAAGAGATTCATTTTCTTCAGCTCCAAAATCACTGCAGACGGTGACTGCAGCCATGAAATTAAAAGATGCTTGCTCCTTGGAAGAAAATCTATGACAAACCTAGACAGCATATTAAAATGCAGAGACATTACTTTGCCAACAAAGGTTTGTATAGTCAAAGCTATGGTTTTTCCAATTGTCATGTTTGGATGTGAGAGTTGGACCATAAAGAAGGTTGAGCACTGAAGAGTTGATGCTTTCAAACTGTGGTATTGGAGAAGACTCTTGAGAGTCCCTTGGACTGCACCGAGAAAAAAACCAGTCATTCCTAAAGGAAATCAACTCTTAGTATTTATTGGAAGGACCGATGCTGAAGCTGAAACTCCAGTACTTTGGCCACCTTATGGGAAAAGCCAACTCATTGGAAAAGACCCTGATGCTGGGAAAGATAGAAGGCAGGAAGAGAAGAGTTCAACAGAGGATGAATGGTTGGATGACATCACCAACTCAGTGGATACACGAGTTTGAGCAAGCTCTGGGAAATGGTAAAGGACAGAGAAGCCTGGTGTGCTGCAGTCCTTGGGGTCACAAAGAGTTGGACAGTATTGAACAACAACAAAATTTAAATTCAAAAAAGATAAATACAATATTCTTTTAGGTCCCTAAAATCAACTGTATAAATGTAGGAAAGAGACGTGGCAGTGTTTCACATGAAAGAGAGTCAATGGGTATTTTTTATCTCAAAGGCTATAATATTCAACAGTGTAAAAGCCAGTAAAAATAAGTTAGTGCATTCTTAAGCTGCATTAAAGAGCATACAATATCTATATTATAAGACTGAATATTACCACAACCTTCTGTACTTGTCACTCATTTATTCTAGTATTACTAGCCAGTAAGTTTTGGGGGGTAGTTAGGCAGTAAAGGCTAGTATGGAAAATGCCACATGATAAGGGCTTTTAATAAAATAAAGCATAGTAGGCAGACGGATAGAGATCGGCATTTGGAGAGGAGAGGAGAGAGTTGCAGTATTAGTGATAGTCAGCCTAAAAATTCTCTCTAAGGAGATCATGGACTCAGTGGACACGAATTTGAGCAAACTTCAGGAGCTGGTGACAGACAGGGAAGTCTGGTGTGCTGCAGTCCATGGGTTGCACAGAGTCAGACATGCCCAAGCAGCTGAACAGTAAACTGGGAGCCGGGCAGTGTTCTAGGCACTGGCACTTAGCAGTGGAAAAAGTGATGTTCAGGCAAAACAGTAAAGGTAATCTGAGATCAAAAACTGTTGGACTGCAGTTTCTTCTCAGAGGTGTAATAGGTATTCTTGTACTGTGTATAGGTGGAACCCTTTAGGACTTCCAACTCTAGGTTTCTGTGATTCTCTAATGATCTGATAAACTGAATCAGACTCAAAGTATTCTTCAGAGCCTTCTATGTTTATTTTTTTTAATTATATTGCAATATAATTGAAGTACCATATTATTCATCTACTTAAAGTGTACAGTTCACTCAGTCAGTCAGTCAGTTCAGTTGCTCACTTGTGTTCAACTTGTGACCCCATGAATCGCAGCAAGCCAGGCCTTACTGTCCTTGACCAGCTCCCGGAGTTTACCCACACCCATGTCCATTGAGTCAGTGATGCCATCCAACCATCTCATCCTCTGTCTTCCCCTTCTCCTCCTGCCCTCAATATCTCCCAGCATCAGGGTCTTCTCAAATGAGTCAGGTCTTCGCACCAGGTGGCCAAAGTATTGGAATTTCAGCTTCAGCATCAGTCCTTCCAATGAATATTCAGGACTGATTTCCTTTAGGATGGACTGGTTGGATCTCCTTGCAGTCCAAGGGACTCTCAAGAGTCTTTCCAACACCATAGTTCAAAAGCATCACTTCTTCAGCTCTCAGTTTTCCTTATAGTCCAACTCTCACATCCATACATGACTACTGGAGAAACCATAGCCTTGACTAGATGGACCTTTGTTGGCAAAGTAATGTCTCTGGCTTGTTAATATGCTGTCTAGGTTGGTCATAGCTTTTCTTCCAAGGAGTAAGTGTCTTTTAATTTCATGGCTGCAGTCACCATCTGTAGTGATTTTGGAGCCTGATAAAATAAAGTCTTCACTGTTTCCCCACCTACTTCCCATTAAGTGATGGGACCAGATGCCATGAACTTTGTTTTCTGAATAATGAGTTTTAAGCCAAAAGGACAAGTTTCACTCTCCTCTTTCACTTCCATCAAGAGGCTTTTTAGTTCCTATTCGCTTTCTGCCGAAAGGGTGGTGTCACCCGCATGTCTGAGGTTATTGACTTTTCTCCCGGCAGTCTTGATTCCAGCCTGTGCTTCACTGGCGTGTATTTACGGATGTGAGCACCCGTCACCGCAGTCAGTTTCAGAGCATTCTCATCCCCTCAGAGGGAGCCCCGCCCTTTAGCCCCGCCCCT
>SJYC01100715.1:0-16988 GCA_006408675.1 Madoqua kirkii
TTTTTTCCTATGTTTTCTTTCCTTTTTTTTTGTTAAAAACATAAGTGTGTTAGTTATCAGAAGAGATATAGTTTTCACATATTTGCAGAATTCTGAAACTTAAGCTAAGCATTTACTTCCTCAGCTCTGAATTGCAGGTAAACAATAGTATCTGCCTTATTGGGTGCGTCAGTTATTTACTGCTCTGTAACACATCAAAAACTTAGTGGTGTAAGAGAAGTATAATTTCTCAATATGCTTTAGATCAAGTAGGTCATTTTGCTGGTCTTGTCTGGGCCTACTCATGCTCGGCTGGGGTTGGTAGGGCTAAAATGAACTTGCATACACATGTAGCTGTTGGCTGGGTTTCCCTTTCTGCACACTGTCTCATTCAGGGCCTTAGGAAGATTTCAAGGGGGTGAAAGAAGAAGCTGGCAAGGCCTCTTAAGGCTACCCTTGGAAGTCTTGCAACATCAGGTCTCAAGCCCTGGTCAGAGTAAGTCCCAAGACCAGGCTGGATTCAAGGCTAGAGGAAATGCAATCTACCTCTAGTGGCCAGGTTACATTGCAGTGGCGCGGGGTTAGGGGGAAGCAGTAATTGGATGTATTATTGTAAGAGTCTAGTACACGGATTATTGTGAAGATTAAATGGAATAAAGTACTTGATAACTACTAGCCAGTGCTTCTTAAGGAAAGTCTTGGCCTTGTCTGCAGGTACATATCTGGTCCTGTCTGGGCAAGAATATGTCATATTTACTTTCACAAGAAAACAGTTTTGCCAGCTACATCCTCTATGAGAGAAATACTCTTATACCAGTGGTTTTAGGGTTTGTATTAGGAGTGGAGTAACAAAGATGGAGAAGGAAATGGCAACCCACTCCTGTATTCTTGCCTGGGAAATCCCACGGACAGAGGGGCCCGGTGGGCTATGGTCCCTAAGGTTCCAAAGGGTTAGACTTGACTTAGCGATTAAATAGGAAAAGGAAATGGCAACCCACTCCAGGATTCTTGCCTGGAGAATTCCGTGGGCAGAGGAACCTGGTGGGCTGCTATCCATGGGGTCACACAGAGTCGGTCACTACTGAAGCGACGTAGCATGCATGCAACAGAGGAGTCCATGTTAAGAAATAATGGAATAAATTCCTTTTTGAAATATTGCTGAATTACCAGCAATTTACAGAATATCTATGAGTAGTTATTCAATAAATATTGCTTGACTCAATGAATAGCTGGAAAAGTGGAGAGTTTATATTTGAAACCAGGTTTCTGTACTCTAAAAAGCTAATTTTTAACCTGCCAGACTACACTGCTTTTCTTGTCAAAACTTCAATTAGAAATATTTTCCCATAACTGTGAAATAATAGAGCAGTTTAAAATTGATATAAAAAAATTGGCCATATGAGAAGCAATTTTGCAAATTATATATGCTGCTTTTGTACATATGCATTGTGTTGATAATCTCATATAAGTTTCATAAGAGAAAATCTTTGAGAGAGGGCATTTGTTGTGCTAGCTTATTCACTTGGCTAAAACCTGTGTGGTTCTTCAGAATTCAGTTCACATGTTATTTATTCCATAAAGCCTTCTGGGTACAACCATCATCACGTCGAGGACTCAGTTATTTGCTCTTCCTCTGCCCAGTGGCATCCTGTTTTTACCTCTAGGATAGTGCCTCATTGTTTTTTCTTTTAACTTCTCTGCTTTTCCAACTAGATTGTTACTTCTCTAAGGGCAGGTTTGAGGTCATGGATTAAAGATCTTTGCTGAGTCAATGTTATACAGATATGACCCTGTCCACCCCACCCCCAGTTCTGTGGGATGGAGGGTACCCAGAGGAAGATATCAGGCCTTTGAAATCTAAACATTTCATTTTACAAAAAACTGTTAACCTGGAGAAAGAAGAGAATGAGGGCTCTTTTAGTTGCCATGACTATAAAAAAGGTTGTTTTGCAGAAAAGAAAATAGACTTCTCTGCCTCACAGAGGGAGATTTTGGATCAGAGCTTTCTGATAATACAGTAGAATAGATTGTCAAAAAATACGCTCAGTCATGTCCAACTCTCTGCGACCCTGTGCACTGTAGCCCGCCAGAGTCCTCTGTCTATGACAGATTACACACACGTTACATACACTGTATACACACATGCCCCACAGGCAGGTTACATAGCCTTAAAGACCCCTTCCAATGCAGATTCTCTGGCTCTCTGTTATTCCCACATACAAATTTCAGTGATTCACATCTGAAGAGAGGCATTCTGTAAAATCTAGTGTTTGCCATGTGCCTAGCATAACTTTAATTACATTTTACTCTTAAACAGTAAACGATATTATTTACATTGGTGGTGGTGGTGGTAGTTGCTCAGTCGTGTCTGACTCTTTGTGGCCCGTGGACTATGGCCCGCCAGGCTCCTCTGTCCTTGAAATTTCCAGGCAAGAATACTAGAGTGGGTAGCCATCCCCTTCTCTAGAGGGTCTTCCTGACCAAGGAATTAAACCCAGATTCTGTACCATCTGAGTCACCAGGGAAGCCCCAGATATTACATACATATGAGAAAACAGGTGAAATCCTTTTCTCCTAGGTCACATAGCTAGTGACAAAGCCAGAATACAGTCTGTCTGCTTGGCTCAGTGCCCTTAACTCGAAATACACCTACCTTTTGGTTTTATATTTTCAGCAAACTGGACGCCTTTTCGATTCTGATTTTTTTTTTTTTTTTTGGCCTGGGATATCTTCTCCCATGTTTCCCACTTACCACTAAGTTCAGATATTTAAAATGCTTACAGATCAACCTCATTAGAAAATTATTTCTCTTCTAAATTACATTAGTGCTTAGCTGTAAGATTTTGTCTTTAATTTTGTGCAACTTCATTATGATGAGTGTGTGGATCTGATTTTGCTCATCTGTGTCAATTAAGTTTTGCTGTGAAATAAACCACCCAGAACTTTGTGGCTTAAAACAAGAGTCATTTATTTAGCTCACAGTTGTGTTGATTGGCAGTTTGAGCAGGGCCCAGCTGGTTGATTCTTCCCTACTCCACATGGTCTTGGTTCCACAGGGGTTCCTGTACCTTAGATCAGGTAGGCAGCTCTGCTTCTCTGTGTTGGCTGGGGCAGTGGCACTGACTAGGCTACTTAACCTTATTATCCAAAAAATTGTGCAAGTGCACGTTGCTCAGTTGGGTTCAACTCTATGTAACCCCATGGGCTGCAGTCTGCTGGGCTCCTCTGTCCATGGAATTCTGCAGGCAGGCATACTGAAGTGGGTAGCCATTCTCTTCTCCAGGGGATCTTCCCAACCCAAGGATCAAAGCCAGGTTTCTTGCATTGCAGGCAGATTCTTTACCATCTGAGCCACCAGGGAAGCCCCATTCAGTAAATTGGCCTGGACTAATTCATGTGGCAAAGTCAGGTTCCAGGAGATAAAGATAAACACATTCTCTTGAAGTCTGTGCTTGGAACAGGCATGTTACTTCCACTGCCTTCTATTGGTCAAAACAAGCCCAGATCAGAGGGTGGGGAGATGCAAAGACCTACAAAAAGTCACATTGCAAAGGCACATAGAGAGAGTAAAAGAATTGGGGCCAATTTTTGTAAATGCTCTATGGCATTATCCTGGTTAAGCTTCCTTGTGTTTCTTGAATCAAAGGATTGGATTATTTCATTGTCTTAGGGGTTTTTCAGCTCGCTATCTGTAAATGCTGCCTCTATCACATTCTGTTTTCTCCTCTAGGACCCCAGGGAAGCCCTTGTCAGGCCGTCTTACTGTGACCCCTCTGCCCTTTACTCTGTCTTCTGTACTTTCCATTTCAGTGCTCTATTCTGGATAAGTTCTTGCGACCTGCTTTCTAGTTTACCAGTTCTTTAAGAGTGTCTAGTCCACTGGGAAAAACTCAACTGAGTTTTAAGTTTTGGTGGCATTACTTCTTAGTTATATAGTTTTGGTGGTTCTTTTTTTTTTTCAAATGAACTTTTTATAAAGACATCTAGCCAATCTGATCACACGGACCACAGCCTTGTCTAACTCAATGAAACTAAGCCATGCCATGTGGAACTACCCAAGATGGATGACGGGTCATGGGGAGAGGTCTGACAGAATGTGGTCCACTGGAGAAGGGAATGGCAAACCACTTCAGTATTCTTGCCTTGAGAACCCCATGAACAGTATGAAAAGGCAAAAAGATAGGACACCAAAAGATGAACTCCCCAGGTCGGTAGGTGCCCAATATGCTCCTGGAGTTCAGTGGAGAAATAACTCCAGAAAGAATGAAGGGATGGAGCCAAAGCAAAAACAACACCCAGTTGTGGATGGAACTGTTGATAGAAGCAAGGTTTTGGGAAAGATTGAGGGCAGGAGGAGAAGGGGACGACAGAGGATGAGATGGTTGGGTGGCATCACCAACTCAATGGACATGGGTTTGGGTGGACTCTGGGAGTTGATGATGGACAAGGAGGCCTGGCGCGCTGCGGTTCATGGGGTCGCAAAGAGTTGGACAAAACTGAGTGACTGAGCTGAACTGAGTTTCTTGCTGAAACTTTAAAAGCTTGTCTTTTTCTCTATAAACTTGATGAGCATAAGTGTATTTCAGTCTTTCTGATAACACCAGTATCTGGTGAGGTGAGGTAAAGTCGCTCAATCGTGTCCGACTCTTTGTGACCCTGTGGACTGTAACCTACTAGGCTTCTCTGTCCATGGGATTCTCCAGGCAAGAATACTGGAGTGGATTGCCATTTCCTTCTCCAAGGGATCTTCCCAACCCAGGTATCGAACCTGGGTCTCCCACATTGGAGGCAGATGTTTTAATCTCTGAGCCACCGAGTCCCTGTTTTTTGCTGTTGTTTTTGTTAATTCCAGGTAATATTGTCATAGTGGTTTCCCTGATGGCTTAGTCGGTAGAGAATCTGCCTGCAGTGCAGGAGACCCAGGTTCGATCCCTGGGTCGGGAAGATCTGCTGGAGAAGGAAATGGCAACCCACTCCAGTATCTTTGCCTGGAAAATCCCATGGACTGGGGAGTCTGGTGGGCTGCATGCAGTCTGTGGGGTCACAAAGAGTCAGACATGCCTGAGCATCTGAGCGTATTATTAATGTTGTCATATGCCTTGTAATGTTTGTTGTTAGGCAAATTATTTTAAAATGTATTTTTAGAAACAACTGGAGGCCTATGGTATTACCTTTCAGGGAGGAATTTCGTTTCCTTCTGCCAGGTACCTGACAGTGCTAGGAGTCTAGGACCAAGGTTTCCAGATTCACCGGTCTTCCTACCAGATGATCCTTAGAATAGAATTTGTAACCTTCCAGAGTGCGAGTGTTTCCTCCTCTGGCACATAAAAACTCTCAGACCCCTGTTCTAGTTTTATTAGTTGGCCAGAAATTGCAGCTTGCCCTGTTTCCAGCAGAAGGCAGAACACCCCAGAGCCAGCCCACTCCCTTTTCCCTGCAGGCACGCCTCTGCCTCTCAGACATCCTTCCACAATCAGCAAGTGCTTTCAGGCAGAAGCTGTGAACCTCGTTGTGCCCTTAGTCTCTTCTGATTACTCTTTCTTGTTACGATTTTATGCTCTTAAGTTTTTTTTCATTTCTTTCAACTTTCTTTGTTTTTTTGGAGGTCAATGTGGTCCAATCTATAGTTCACCAATATTATAAACAGAAAGATCTGTGAATACATACCTGTTACACTCGTTTTGAGCATATATAGTGACTCTGGTACATTTTCACGTGTATGTGTTTTATTGACCTCCAAATCCCGTCAAGTGCCAAGAAATCAGCAATTGATATACTGAACTTTAATTCACATATGTGATAGGTGCTTGATAAACATTTGTTGATGATAAAGGCATGGGACAGATACAGGATTGCCTTAATTAACTAAATTTCTTTTCCTCCATAGTATTTTTTTTTGAAGGAAAAATATATGGTACTTGTCATGTACCACTCCACATCAGGCATTTTCCATCTTTCCATTGTTTTAGACTTCTAAAAAAATTTTTGATGTTCCCAATATAGATTAGTTGATTGATAAGTTGTGAAACTGTATATTAAAACTTAAGTTATTAGCAAATTTTTATAAGTGAGACATTGTCATCTTTGAATATAATATTAGTATAAGATAACTGGGATTTAAGAATAAGAGGGTTTACCGATAGTCTTGATTTAATTCATATGAAAAATAAGCTAATCTAAAAAAAAATCATAAATCAATGAATGTATTAACTGAAATCATGCCTAGGGCAATAAAGTGTATGTATAAATGTGGATAGGGGAAAAAAATCTATGTGCATATGAGTGTGTGTATATGTATATATATAGAGAGAGAGAGAATGAGATTTTTTTGTATGTGGGATCTCAGTTCTTTGACCAGGGATTGAACCCTGGACCATGGCAGTGAAAGCCTGGAATCCTAATCAGTAGGGCACCAGGGAACTCCTAAAAATGATATTCCATCTGAATAAATTATTAGATGACTATTTTATCCCTCAAATTTAGCAATTTTTATTTTAAAGCTTGATAATATTTCCTTTCTTTCTTAGACTAGTTTGACTTTTCTTTTGGAGTTGGCTGTCTTTTCTGTCAGTATACCTGCTTTACAAAGCCGGTTTGATTCATTGCAGTTTTGAGAAATCATACAGTCAAGCTTGTGAGACTATCAGATAAGAATCAGTGAGTGCTGAACTGTAACTTGAGGATGTGCCCTACAAACACAAGTCATAAATTTGAAAGAATTTGAGTCCTATTTGTGTGTTTTTGTTTCTTGACTTATATTCTGGATACTGTTTTGAATAATTACAATTAGGTTTTTTAAAAGCATTAATGAATGCTTTTAATATTATGATTGAGACAAATAAAGAGGATTAAGAATAGTGTAATACCTATGTATCAACCACTCAATTTAAGAAATAAAATGTTTTAATACCGTTGTATCTTTGAGTGCTTATGATGTGCCTATTATGCCTGAAGTCTGAGTCCCCAAAACTGAGAGAAATAAGACATCCACGGCAATGCAAAAGCATAAAGGGGTTTATTGCTAGCTCAAGCTAGGGCTCCCCCGGCACCGATGCAGCGGCTATAGGGAGGGAGCCCCGAGTCTTGGGCTGCACTGCTTTTATAGGGAATTTAATCAGGTAAAAGGGTACAAGAGGGGGTGTTCAAGCAGGAGGACAACTGATTGGCCACTTTAGGGGGTGTTTAAGTTGACAGATAACTGGTTGGTTACTTCCATCCACAGGATTTGTGTGTAGATTCTTGATTGGTTTTTACTTCCAAGGTAAATCACAAGCTCCTGAACATAAAGTCACAAGGTTTAGCCTAGTGACCGATTGGCTCGTGTACAGTGGGGCTAGGTTCGGTAATCTGAGGGTTGATTGTCTATGGGTAGTGGGCTTAGGTTGGGTAACGTCCAAAGTTCTTTTGCCCGGGACCTTGCAGGATGGAATTTCTTTTACAAGATGGAGTAGCTCAGGCCCTTCATCCTAGTGTGAGTGGGACCCTGCTAGGGGGTAGTCTCCTGGAATCATGACCTAGGTTTACAAGAATTCAAAACCTAGGCCTAGTGCAACCTGTCAAGCCTGCCATGGCTCCGGTCTGGTTCCCCAACAGTGCCAAGTACTGTTCTAGGCATTTTATGTGCTATACTTAGTCGCTCAGTCATGTTTGACCCTCTGTGACCCCATGGACTATAGCCCGCCAGGCTCCTCTGTCCATGGGGATTCTCCAGGCAAGAATATTGGAGTGGGTAGCCATGCCCTCCTCCACATAGGAGTAAACGAAACAAAAAATCCTTGTCCTGATGAAGTTAACAGGTTGGAAGCAATTTGCTATCGCTTAATAATTCTTATCAGTCTTGTTTTTAGCATTACCCCCTCATTTTTAGAATGCCGCTTTGAATTTTTGTGATCATGAATACTAGAATAGTTGTTAGAAGCAAATGTAAGTAAAGAACTAACGGGCACTGCCCGACAGCATGAAGGACGTTCAGTCAGTACATTTGGCTTCGTGGGGTGTGTTCTGTACGCACCAAGACACTTGATCTCTAGTATTTGGCTTCATTGCCTAGTCAACATTACCCTGTTGTTGGTAATCCTAGATTCATTAGGGCCATAAGGAAAAGGTTCTGGGTCACTTCAAATAATGTCCCTGTGCGTACATTAGTGAAGGATATATAGTTTACCTCTTGAGGCACTTGAAAGAAAACTGATGTTTTAAATTCAGAACTGAAACTTTAAAGAAAAAGTGGCATCTTAGGTCCAGTAACTTAGATTTAGTCTTTTTGTGATGGACATGAAAACTTTAAAAATTGCGGTATACTGTAAAGAAAACTAGAAGTGGCACTTTGAATTACAGATTTAATGTTTCTTATGATGGACTGAAAACTTAAAAAAATATCTGTAGTGTACTACTATAAAGAAGGCCACAAACTAGAGCACAATGAAAGAAACCAGGGTAAATAGAAATAAACATCAAAGTTAGTATTAGATTATATGCTCATGCTCAGTTGCTCAGTTTGCGACCCCATGGACTGCAGCCCTCCAGGCTCCTCTATCCATGGAATTATTTAGGCAAAATATTGGGGTGGATTGCCATTTCCTCCTCCAGGGGATCTTCCTGAGCCAGGACTCAAACTCGTGTGTTCTGCGTCTCTTGCCTTGGCAGAAGCTTCTTTATTAGTGAGCCACCTGGGAAGCCCACAGTCTATATAAGTGACTTCTAAACACACATTTTTTCTCTGTATTATTTTAGGTATCGTCAGATCCTGGAAAAAGCCATTCAGTTATCTGGGGCAGAACAACTAGAAGCTTTAAAAGCTTTTGTGGAGTCAAGTAAGTGGAAGGAAAATTCCATGTTTGCCTTATATTACCAAGTTAAGACTTAAAAGCTTGCTCAAGCCTTGTTTTAGATTAAATTGTCAATATAATTTACATTGCGAGTAAATGAAATATGCATTAAGCTTGATTGATTTTAGAATTTAAGCTACATGCCACTTGATATTTGTTTTTCAATGAACTATGAAGACGTTGTTACGTTTACATTTATGGTTTTGCATAGTTATTAATATAATAACTGATGAGAGGCAGTATAGCAAATGACAGAGAATAGTCTGGATTCAAATCCTGGTCTGCTGTTTTATTAGCTGTGTGATCTTGGGTAGATTATGTAACTTCTCTATGCCTTATTTCCTTGTCTATAAAATGGCAATATGATAACTACCCTGTAGAATTGTTGGAAAATTAAATGAGTTAATATCCATAATAAAGTGCTTACAACAGTACCTGGCATATGATAAGTGCTAGAGAAGAATTAGCTGTTGTTAAGAACATTTCTTTTGAATGGGAACTAGAAATTTCCATTCTTTTAAGATATTCTTCCCTACCCCTTACTTCAAACATACCCAGTTATTTTGAAAATTACTTAGAATTCAGGCTGGAATTTATTCTGAGTTCACAATATTAATGATACTTGATAGTGCTTCACAGTTACAGTATGCTTTCACACACATGCGTCACACAGGCTCTGTTTTGTAACCCTGTGATTAACAACATAGGTGTGAGTTCAGTTCAGTTCAGTCGCTCAGTTGTCTGACACTTTGCGACCCCATGAATCGCAGCATGCAAGGCCTCCCTGTCCATCACCAACTTCCGGAGTTCGCTCTAACTCATATCCATCGAGTCAGTGATGCCATCCAGCCATCTCATCCTCTGTCGTCCCCTTCTCCTCCTGCCCCCAATCCCTCCCAGCATCAGAGTCTTTTCCAATAAGTCAAATCTTCGCATGAGGTGGCCAAAGTACTGGAGTTTCAGCTTCAGCATCATTCCTTCCAAAGAAATCCCAGGGCTGATCTCCTTCAGAATGGACTGGTTGGATCTCCTTGCAGTCCAAGGGACTTTCGAGAGTCTTCGCTAGCCCTATATAATGTATTATAAAATGAGTCTCAGGATTAAGTGATTTTTTTTCTCCAAGGGCATTTCGTTAGTCTGTGGCAGAGCCTAGACTTTAACAGTTATAGGTGCCTAATGGCATTTGTAATGAAACTGTTCTCCGTCACATCCGGTATCATCCAATTAATACACTGTAAACTGATTAGTTACACAGCCTGTCAGTTACTCCCTCAGATAACTTGGGTCTACAGTGTGAAACAAACTGGCTGGCAGTGGTTTCAGAAAAACTCATAGCTTTTTAAAGACCGCTGCACTTAGTAAAAGAGTAGTGCTTTTTATAAACTTTGAATCCAGTGAACCACCAAAAAAAAAGCAGTCCACTGCTACAATCATTTGCATCAGCTGGATGGTTTTTGAACCATCATTTATTTCCCTAGTAACTACTGATTTAAACTTAATTTATCTAAGGAGAGGTTTACAAACACGATGCATCTTTTAAAAATGTAATTAAAGTGATAATAACTGACATCTGTTGAGTGATATGTGCCAGGTATTGCTTAAAGCACTTTAGGTAAATTGCATTTAAGTTTCACAGCAACCTTCTTCACAGGTTTCTTCTGTGAATCTAACTTCACAAAAAAGAAAAGAGAAGCACAGGGAACTAAGTCTCTTGCCTGAGGACATATAATCAGGAGGGTTTGTAAGCAGTGTGGCTTCAGAGTTTTTATCCTTAATCATATATAATAATACAGTATAAATGTTTACAAGCAATGGCATAAAATATGTTTATACATCTTGTTGTTTTGTCACTAAGTCCTGTCCAGCTCTTTGCAACCCTGTGAACTGTAACCCTTCAGGCTCCTCTGTCTGGGGGATTCTCCAAGCAAGAATACTAGCGTGGGTTGCCATTTCCTTTTCCAGGGGATCTTCCCAACTCAAGGCTCAAACCTGCGTCTCCTGCATTGGCAGGCAGATTCTTTACCCTGAGCCACCAGGGAAACCCATCCATACATCTGGTGCTGACCTAAGTTCTTTTTTTTTATAGTAGAAAATGACTTTATTTTTTTTATATTTTTAAGCCTCTATTAAAATATTTTTGGCTTTACCGTGCAGCATAAAGGATCTTAGTTCAGCATATGGATCTTAGTTCACTGACAGGGATCAAACCCTTGCTCATTCCTGTGAAATCATGGCTTCCTGACCACTGGACAGCCAGGAAATTTCCTAGTACTGACCTAAGTTCTTATTTGTTGTTTTTGTTGGTAAAGTGCAAGTGGCAGTAACTATCTCTACTTGCTTTATTTAAAAGGAATGAAAATTGTTTCGTCTTTTTTTTTCTGTAGCTAGGTGGGATATAAGAATGTAAATGAAAATATAGGTATTTCTGTGCCTTCACTTTGTAGAAATACAAAGAGAAAGGAATAACATTAAATTCTCAACTGTTAACTTTTTCTCAGCCATTTCTGATTCTTAGAAAAGTGGTATTTAAAGTGTCCAACTCTTTGCGACCCCATGGGCTATAGCCTACCAGGTTCCTCTGTCCATGGGATTTTCTAGGCAATAGTATTGGAGTGGATTGCCATTTCCTTCTCCAGGGGATCTTCCCAACCCAGTGACTGAACCCGGGTCTCCTGCATTGTAGACAGACACTTTACCATCTGAGCCACCAGGGAAATCCAAAAGAAGAGAAAAGAATAACATAAAATTCTCAACTGTTAACTTTTTCTCAGCCATTTCTGATTCTTAGAAAAGCTGTGGTGTTTAAAGTACTTTCCAGGTGGCACTAGGTATTTTTAATGTTTTGGTGCAGTTGTTAAGTGATCAAATAATTCAGAATAAGAAAAACTGGTTCTGTAATATAAGGTCATAGGAGTATGGAGATCAGTAAGTAATGCTTTGAAAGGTACACTAATATTTTAGTATTAATTTTAGGTGAAAATTGATTGCTTAGTGAAAATATACAAATTATTCATGTTTTTCTTATCCTTTACTTTTTTTTTTAACAAGTGGTAAATGAGAATGTCAGCCTCGTGATCTCTCGCCAGTTGCTGACGGATTTCTGCACCCATCTCCCTAACCTGCCTGATAGCACAGCCAAAGAAATCTATCATTTCACCTTGGAAAAGATCCAGCCTAGAGTCATTTCATTTGAGGAGCAGGTAAATACCTAGAGTAGTGATTTTTGTTTTATTTCTAGGAATTTGTTTATTATGTTTTCTTTTTTTAAAAGTATTATTCATTTTTAATTATAAGTTTCAGGTGTATGGTAGAGTGATTCACAAGCTTTACAGGTTATATCCCATTTATAGTTAATATTATAAAATATTGGCTATTAAGAGTGGTGATTTTTAAACCTGAGATAGCAGCAATTATTTGAGAAATACCATTAAGTTTTTAAAGGAGATAATCGTTCAATTTTATTTCTACAAAATAGTGTACCAAACAGCATTTTACAATATAAGATCAAATAAGTATTATGATACTTTAAGTCTAGCTGACATTTGCCTATATACTGTAATTTGCTTTTATGAACCAAATATTACTTTTTAGATTATTTTATTTTTGAAAGTTATTTGTATTTATTTAGGACTGTGCTGGCTCTTTACTGCTGTGCAGGCATTTCCGTAGTTGTGGGGACCGGGGGCCACTCTCTGGTTGCACTGTGAGGACTTCTCATTGCAGCAGGTTCTGTTGTTGCAGAGTGCAAGCTCTCGGCACACAGGCTCAGTAGTTGTGGCTCATGGGCTTAGTTGCTCCTCAGGAAGTGGAATTCTTCCTGATCCAGGGATCAAACCTACGTCCCCTGCATTGTCAAGCAGATTCTTTACCACCAGACTTCCAGGAAAGCCCTAGATTATTTTTAAAAATCAATAAATTGTTAATTAGGCTGAGAACATAGGAGAACTCCAGCATTATATGTACAGTGACACAAAAGCAAAACTTAATATTTAAATTATTGCCCTAATCCACATTACAGAAATGTGTTAATTCACTGTTTTGATATTTTATGACTGCAAAGTTCACAAAAGAAATTTAGGTAGTCTAGGTAAACTTTTACTATTTACTTGCCGGTAGAGTGTGTTGAATAAGAACATTGTCATGATAGATTATCATTCTATTTATTTTAATTAGTTACTAATATCAATGGAAATAATTTAACCCATATACTTCCTATTTCAGGTTGCTTCCATAAGACAGCATCTTGCATCCATATATGAAAAAGAAGAAGATTGGAGAAATGCAGCCCAAGTGTTGGTGGGAATTCCTTTGGAAACAGGACAAAAGTATAGTAAATAGTGGATACTGGATGGATATGTATAACTGTTCACTTACTTTTTTCTTCCATTTTAGTACAGGAAACAGATACTGGACAATTTAATGAATAAATAGATAACTTTTGTCCCATGTTAGAAGGTGATAAGGGCTAGGGAGAAAGGGGGTAAAGTGGGGGGAGGGATGTGTTACTAAACAGGGTGGTTGGAGTGGTAGGGTGATCCTGATAGCACCTTTCTAAACACTTGAAGGGAGTAACGGAGTGGCTGTGCGCTCCCTGAGAGAAAAGTGTCAATAGATCCTCTTGGAGAGGATGGCTAGTGCAAAGGCTCTAAGATGGGAGCTTGCTCAGAGTGTTTTAAGAAGACCAAGGAGACCACCGTGGGTGGAGTGAGCAAAGGGGAAAGTGACAGAGGGTGAGATCAGAGAGGACTGGGGACCAGAGTACGTGGAGCCTTGTCTGTCATTGTAAGGCCTTTGGCATCTTTCTAAGTGAAACCATGAAAAGCCTTGGAGGGATTTTGTCCAGAGGACTGACATGATCTGAGTCGTATTTCATTTTTTAAAAAAACGCTCATCATTTGGCTGTGTCAAGTCTCAGTTGTGGCGCACAAGCCCTTCGTTGTGGCGTCTGGGCTTCTCGAGTTGTGATGCGTGGGCTCAGTAGTTAACGTTGCACGGGCTTAGTTGACCCACAGCATGTGGGGTTCCTAGTTCCCTGACCAGGGATCAGACCCACGTCCCCTGCTTTGGAGGGTGGATTCTTAGTCACTGGACCATGAGGGAAGTGCCTGGCGTATTTTAGTCATTCTGACTACTGGGTTGAGAATGAACTGTAGGCATGCAGTGATAGAAGTAGGGGCGTTAGCTGAGAGGCTTATGCACTACTGCAGGTGAGACGGAGATTGTGAGAAGTGTTGGGACGTTGAATATGTTTTTAAGGTAAAGCTAAGGATTTCTTGACAGCTTAGAAATAAGAGAAAGAGCCAAGAGAAGTCCTGAGTTTTGGTTTGAACAACTGGAAAAACAGAGTTGCCATCTACTGAATGGTGAAGAATAGGTTTTGAGGGAAGATCAAGAGTTCTGTTTTGGACATGTGATAACCAAGTAGAAATACCTAGTAGAGAGTTGAATTTGTTAGTCTGGAGTTTAGAACAGAGGTCTGGACTAGAGATGTATTGACTCCTGTGGGAACCATTGGTATATAAATGGCATTTAGAGCCATTGGACTGGATGAGATCTCTGAGGCAGGGCATATAGGTAGAGAAGGGGACTGAGTACTGGGTATTCTGACGTTAAGAGGTCAGGGCAGGAGGGAGATGTAGCAGGTGAGGATTGTCCATTGAGGTAAGAGGGAAACCAGGAGAATGTGGAGTGTGGTTTCTGCGGAGCAAACGAGGTAAGTAGGAGCCAGTGAGCAGTGTGGTGGTGGTGGTCACGTAAGATGAGGAGTTGAAGGTTAGCCGTAAGAGCGAGTGATGTGGAGGCCATTGGTGGCCTTGATGGAAGCTGGTTTGGTGAAATGGCGAGAGCGAAAGCCCGACTGGCGTTGTTTACAAGAGAGAAGAGAAGAATTGGAGCTGGTGAGCACGGGCGAGTCCTCGGGGAAGTGTTCATAAAAGGGGGCAGAGGAGCAGGGTAGAGGATGACAGTAGGCGTTAGGTAGAGACTGTTTTTTTTCTTTTATGGTTCAGTGGAAGGTGAAACTCTGATCTTGGGGAGTAATGGAGGGGACTCTTGCAGGAGTAGACGAGAGGGGAAGGAATCCAGTGGAGGGATAGGCTTCAGATCGGCCAGCAGATAGTTAATACTTGGCAGAGTTTTTCGACCTTGGCGCTGTTGGCACTTCAGATTGGATAGTTCCCTGTTGTGGAGGCTGTGCTAGGCATACACAGACGTGTATCGGTGCCAGGGCCTCCACTCACTGGATGCCAGTGGCGCCACTACTCCTAGTTGTGACTGTCAAAAATGTAGTCTCCCCTGGTGGGCAGACTAGCCCCCAGTGATCCACCCTAACAGCCAGGAACACAGGGTATATGGGGCACAGGTTAGTAATACGCTGGTGGAGCTTGTGTAAGTACTCTTTGATTATTTCAGTATTCTTAGTGAAGTTGGAATCAGAGTCATCAGCTGATAGGAGTGGGAGTAGTGAGGTTGAAGAGATACAAGAATATCAGAAAAGTTCTCCAGGAGAGTGGGGTAGTGAATAGACTGAAGATGTGCAGTATACTTGGCAACCTAAGGCTTGTTTAACAGTCGTAGTCTGTAAAATGAGACATGGCGGATTGGTCGGATGTTTTTCTCCATCGGAGTTCAGCTACATGGTTGGAAGAAAGGAGTGGATGAACTCTGATTTAACCAGCATTTTGATTTTGCCCAACAAGTACAACAGCGTGAGAGGAACAAGGCAGACAAGTGCATATGTAATTCAGTGATTGTAATGATTGGCCATAGAGGTCAAGTGAGGTCAGGAGGAAAGTGAGGCTTTTAAGGAGAAAAATACAGTAACAGTGTAATAGGATCAGTGATTTGGGGTCGCAGTGAGTTCAGTGGATTTTTGGGTTTGAGATACTAGAGAAAATGAGATGGAAGAAGGATTAGAAAAATTAAGATGATAGTTTGTAACTCTTATTCAGCCAATCTTGCCTTTGATATGATTCTAAAAAAGTTTATAGTTCTTTATATTGTACAAGAAAGATGAAAGTTGTGAAACTCTTGGTTGTATTATTGAACATACTTCCTTTTCAGTTGGCAACTATAAAAATACCGACTAAATGACAAAAAATATTTTCAGTTATTTCTCTGCTCTTTTAGCAGGTGAATAAGGGATTCTCATTTTGTCTTCCTTAGTATTTGTCATCGTAAGGCAAATACTACTTCAGGTATCTTGCCTTTTGTGTGAAATGATGCCCCCTGAAAAAGCAGTCAGTATATAAAAACGCCTTTATATATAGATGTTGAATTTTGTTTTCTAAGGCTTCTTATTAATTCAGGTTTTTCCTTTGATAGTTTGAAAAGGCTGAAAAAGTTAAAGTGTTAGTTTCTCGGTTGTGTCTGACTCTTTACGACCCTATAGACAGAAGCCAGGCTCCTCTGTCATAGAATTCTCCAGGCAAGAATACTGGAACAGGTTGCCATTCCCTTATCCAGGTGGTCTTTCTGACCCATGGATCGAACTTAGGTCTCCTGCATTGTAGGCAGATTCTTTACCATCTGAACCTCCATGGAAGCCTCTGAAAAGGCCGAGGGCTTTCTTAATCACTTTGGTCTTATGCTGTCTGGAGCAGTGTCTCGTTAGTACAGAGCAAATGATTTATTTTCATTGGTAGTTGACATAAATACAGATACTGTTCTTTGCAGTGGTGGTTATTAATGTTTTGAGAGTACTGTAACATTATGTGTGAGAATACCAAGAACTGAAATTTCTGTGGTTTTCTAAATAAGTTAAAGTGATTTGGATAAATTATTGAGGGCTTGTTTCCCTAAAAAAGGATTCATTCTCATTATGAAAGTAATAGATGTACTTGGCATAAGAAGTGAAAATGCAGAAAAATATGGTGCTATTTATAGCAGTATATGTAAATATGAGTTGTGAATGGAGATAATAGAAAATATTAATAATATATGACTTATGGAAAATTTTGATTGATATAAAATTTTTTGAAGAATTAGTTTCAAAGTTAGGGCCAAGTCAATTGTAAACTCTGTTCTTGCCACATGGTAACACCACTTTTGGTGATAAGTAGAATTAACTTTTCTGTGAGGGTAAATCTTGAATTATGTGAGTTTTGAATTATATAAGGTCTTCAGTTATGCATTTCTTGCATATAAATGTGACCTTTGGGATAAGAAGAAAAATGAAAACTA